>CAXKVX010001942.1:0-49349 GCA_964058865.1 Eleocharis quinqueflora | reverse complement strand
GATTTAATCAGGGGAGCATGTATTTAATACATTAGTACTTCTATTTATTATATATTAGTTATTTTTAAATATATTATTACTTATATTAAATATATTATTACTTATATTAAATATACTATTACTTATATTTAATAAATATATTAATTATTTTTTAAAATCATTTATAATAAATATATCACCAATAGTATTTATAATAATTATTTTTAATCTATTATCACTCCTATTTATAATAATTATATTTAATATATTATCACATCTATTTATTGCGCCTTTAACATGTTAGGGGCACAACTATTACTTGCGCCCCTAACATGTAGGGCCCACATCTGAAAAAAGCACTGTAAAATTGCCTTGAATTCAACAAAAAAAATCGAATCTCTAGGGGCGCAACTATTAGTTGCGTCCTTGGCCCTCTGTTCAAATTGTTTGGGCCTTGGCCCCCTATGAAAATTTTCCCCAGTCTAGTCAAGGGGTTTCTCTTCTTCCTTTGTGCACACTGCAATAAACCCCACAGGAGAAACAAGCAGCTGGAGGCGATGGCACTGGCGCGATGCGACCGCGACACACTCCGACATGCCATAAAAGCCTCTGTCGCAGCTCGATGCGATCGCATCACAACCCGGTGCTTTTCTCTGGGCATGGCCTTCACTATCGCAAACTGGAGGTCATCCTTACCACGGCATCTCCCATTTACACTGAATTAGATCCCTTCTCAGTTACTGTCTTATTCGTTAATTTTTAGCTTTGAACTCTTTGGAAAAAATGATACTTATTTGTTTCGACATTATGGATTCGATTCAAATTATAAGTTGTTGGTTTTGTTAACGAATTGGACAGACAATAGATAAATTGGGAAAAGCTGGAGAGATTGTGAAAGTGGCACCAGGGCATTTTCGGAATCATCACATGCCCAAATTACCGGCGGTACCTAATATTGACAAGTACACCTTGTTAATCAGAGAGCAGCGCAAGGTTGTTGTTGTTCTTCTCTTTTTGTTGTCATCAATTCATTTCTCTATTCTTTGCTTTGCTATTGTTTCATGCACTTTTCTTATGTTGATCTTATCTTCTTTTTGTTTGTCTTGTGTTTCTTGGGGGGTTCTATAATGGAACATATATGAAACAGAGGCAGAGAATAAGAGATTGAGAAGTAATTTGTTATTATTGAATTGAGGTATCTGGTTTACAAAGATATAAGGTAATTTGTTATTCTTTTATTCTTTTTTCATTCGTTCTATGCATTTTTTTTCGTCGGATTGCTTTAATCAACACCAATTTAAGTTGTCTAATAAATTCTTCATATTGAAATCTAGTAGGAAACCAAATTTTGTGATTTTTAGAGGTTTTTAGCTATTTTTTAAAAACATCCCCAAGAGGGTTTTTTAATATTAAACGGGGCTGTTTTTTAAAAAATATTTAAAAATAGCTAAAAATCTCTAAAAATCACGAAATTTGGTTTCCTACTAGATTTCAATATGAAGAATTTATTGGACATCTTAAATTGGAGTTGGTTAAAGCAATCAAGCGAAGAAAAAAATGCATAGCACGAATGCTCACTAACTATGCATATCATCATAGCCAGATTCATATATATAGAGAGAGAGATAGGCTAGGGTGCTCCATTGAGCACCAAACTGCTAATACTTCACATCGTATCTCCAATTTGAAAATTCCAACGATCGATCCGAACCGTTGAATATGATCTACATATTTAAAACTATTTGGATATTGAATTTTATATTTTTTGAATTTTTTTTGCTATTTTTTAGAGAGGTATGAAAATCACAACTTTTGTTGGTTTAGAAACCGTTTGATTAGCAACTTTTCTACCTCTTTAGAAAAATAGCAAACAATTTCAAAAAAAATATATAATTCAATCACCAAGTAGATTTTAATATGTAGATCACGTTAAACGGTTCGGATCGGTCGTTGGAATTTTCAAATTGGAGATAACGAATGTGGAGCACGAGCGGTTTGGTGCTCCATGGAGCACCCTAGCCTATCTCTCTCTCTATATATATATAGAAATGCTATGGTGCACTACGAATCCAAGATTAGATTTGGCATCATGCTCAAATTTCAAATAAGAAAATTTAAAAAAATTGATCCAAACCGTCCAATGTGATCTCTATATTGAAATCTCACTAGAGACCAATTTTTCATTTTTTAGAATTTTTATACTATTTTTTAGAGTGGTATGAAATTTGTTGATATAATGATTTCTGGACCATCCAATAATGCTGATTTTGCACCCTTCTAAAAAATAGTAAAAAATTCTAAAAAATGAAAAAATTGGTTTATACTAAGATTCCAATATGGAGATCACATTTAACGGTTTGGATCGACCATTTTAATTTTAAAAGAGCGTGATGCCAAAACTAATCTTGACTTCGTAGTGCACATTAGCATTTCTCTCTCTCTCTTTCTATATATATATATATATATATATTGCTTCGCTTAGGGAATTGTTTGGATAATTGGATGTTATATCACCATTTAGTTTTGCAACTACTTGTCGTTTTGAATGTCTTATATCACAATAAATCCGTTTGTAATAATCAATTTCATTTTTTCAGTTCTTTGTTAAGTTCACGACCCAAAGCACAGCAGTCGCCAATTGTGTGTCTTAAAGTAAAATTCAATTAGAAACGATGTATATATTTTGAACCAGATATAAATCATTTACAAGATTGAGTTATATTGAGAGTATTAACTTGTCGTTGAAAATGCATAGCAACATGATCGAGTGCCCCTCATGGGTATATATTAGAGGCATATAACATTATTATTATGGTTGCAAACCTGGTGAACTCCCTGTTTTTATATTTCTTTGAGATGCTGATGCAGGTGCCTGTTGTGCATAACAACTGAACACACTTGGCAACAATGTATGCCCATGTCATGTTTTCATGTCAGAAGAGTTAGGGTGAAAAGAAACCTTATGGCGTTTAGTTTGGTTAAATTAAAGCATATATTGGACTATTGGAGTCATTTGACAAAGTTTTAGGGCTGTCAATGGATTCGTATGGGTCGGATGAAGTTATTTTTGTATAACCCGTTAAAATTTAACTTACCATTACCCTACCCGTTAATATTATTACCCGTTAAAATATCTTACCCGTTAATATTACTAGATAACGAACGGATAACAGCAATATGAATAATATTAATATAATATGAATTTAGCTACGGTGATATGCATAGTTAGTGAGAATTCGTGCTAACCATTTTTTTCTTCGCTTGATTGATTTAATCAACACCAATTTAAGTTGCCTACTAAATTCTTCATATTGAAATCTAGTAGGAAATCAAATTTCGTGATTTTTAGAGATTTCAAACTTTATCAAAAGTCAATAAAATAAAAAATTGGTTTATACAAAGATTCCAATATGGAGATCACATTGAACGGTTTGGATTGACCATTTTAATTTTAAAAGAGCGTGATGCCAAAACTAATCTTGACTTCATAGTGCACCATAGCATTTTTTTTTTACTATTTTTTAATGAATTTTTCACAGTCTCCAAATAGATGTTAATATAGAGAATATTTTCAACGATCTTAATCGGCTGTTTACACTTTGTATCTCAAGATATGAGCCTAAAGTATTTGAATGTTGGTGCTTTATAAAGTATTTTAGCACAACTCTTATATATATATATATATATATAATTATATATATATAGAGCATGGCTAAAATAATATGCATAGTACACCACATAACGTACTATGGGGTCATTTGTATTTAATTTGGTCATTAAATTGATATTTAAGTTGCTCAATAAATTCTTCATATAAAAATCTTGTAGGAAATAAAATTTCGTGATTTTTAGAGCTTTCTTGCAATTTTTTAAATATTTTTTAAAAACAGCCCAGAAATGGCACTTTTGTAGTATTAAATCTGGACTGTTTTTAAAAAATATTTAAAAAATAGCAATAAAGCTCTAAAAATCACAAATTTTTTTGCTACAATATTTTCATATGAAGAATTTATTGAGCAACTTAAATCTCAATTTATTGACCTATATCTATATGCATAGTACGAAATGTGGTGTACTATGCATATTATTTTAGCCATGCTCTATATATATATATATAGAAATGCTATAGTGCACTACGAAGCCAAGATTAGATTTGGCATCATGCTCAAATTTCAAATAGGAAAATTTAAAAAAATTGATCCAAACCGTCCAATGTTATCTCTATATTGAAAATGCATAGCAACATGATCGAGTGCCCCTCATAGGTATATATTGGAGGCATATAACATTATTATTATGGTTGCAAACCTGGTGAACTCCCTGTTTTTATGTTTCTTTGATATGTTGATGCAGGTGCCTGTTGCGCATAACAACTGCACACACTTGGCAACAATGTATGCCCATGTCATGTTTTCATGTCAGAAGAGTTAGGGTGAAAAGAAAACTTATGGCGTTTAGTTTGGTTAAATTATAGCATATATTGGACTATTGGAGTCATTTGACTAAGTTTTAGGGTTGTCAATGGATACGATACGGGTCAGATGAAGTTATTTTTGTATACGTACCCGATTGAAATTATTCTTATCCATACCCTATCCTTACCCGTTAAAATTTAACTTACCCTTACCCTACCCGTTTAATATTATTACCTGTTAAAATATCTTACCCTTACCCTACCCGTTAAAATATCTTACCCGTTAATATTACTAGATAACGAACGGATAACAACAATATGAATAATATTAATATAATATGAATTTAGCTACGGTGATATGCATAGTTAGTGAGCATTCGTGCTATGCGTTTTTTTTCTTTGCTTTATTGCTTTAATCAACACCAATTTAAGTTGCCCAATAAATTCTTCAATTGAAATCTAGTAGGAAACCAAATTTCGTGATTTTTAGAGATTTCAAACTTTATCAAAAGTCAAAACCTCCATTTTGTTTATCCAGTAAATAATATCAAAAGTAATTGAATGCACACATCATGCATAAAAGAAAACAAAATGTACACACTAAAGCAGCAATCAGAAAAGGTAAAGCAAACAACAAATTAAATTTAACAACACAGTGAAATTGGGGAGGTGTCCATCTAGAGACGGGTTTGCTCTTCACCTTCCTCCAAGTTCTCCATGGTCACCTCCTCAAGTGACTTACCCTTGGCTTCTGGCACAAACAAGCTCATAACCATACCCAAGAAGTTGGATACGGAAAGCACAAAAAGTGAGTTACGCAATCCGATACCCGAAGGGTAGCCACGGTCCCTAGTGGCAGGTGTTTTTCCTTGAGCTGCGTACAAGAAACCAAATGCACCGATTATAGCCCCAGCCTTTCCACAGGCAGCTGAGATACCGTGGCAGGTTGACCTGAGCCTGGCAGGGAAGACCTCAGCCGGGACAATGAAGGTCGTTGAATTAGGGCCGAAATTGGCGAAAAAGAAGGTCAACCCGTACATGACCACGAAACCAGTATGGTTGCCTGGTTTGATCCAGTGGTCGTATGGCGCAGCAAGACCGAGCATGAACACGGTCATGAAAAAGAATCCCATGAGTTGAATCCAGAACCGACCAATAATATCAATGAAGGCAACAGTGAACCAGTAGCCAGGTACTGTACCGCAAAGGGCAATGTAGGTTTGTGCACGAGAGATCCGGAACACCTCCTCAATGGCATTCATGGTACCTGCCTTTGGAATCCAACCAACCTTGCTAAAGATGTCCTTTTGGAAGAGGTTCTGGCTGTAGAAGGCAATGTCCAATAAGAACCAAGTACTTGTAGTGGCTAGCAAGTGAAGCCCGTGACGCTTTGCGAATTGTGGAGAGAAAAGCCCCCATTGGTCTGCACCCACAACATTGGTCTCAAGTTTGTCAAGATCCTCTACAATCTCTTCTTGAAGGACCTTCGACATGTCGCTAGCTGCCTGCTTGGTGTTGCGGGCAACGAGAGCCGTGTAACGTGCAGTTTCGGGCATTTGCATTCTCCAGTAGTAAGTCAAAGCTGCTGGAATGGCACCGAACATGAGGATGATACGCCAAACATAATCAGCCTCCGGTACAGTGGACGCTGCATGATCAACATTGTAGGATGGGGCAGGGTACGCCTTTTTGAATGCAGCTGCCACAATGAGCGAGATGACGGCTGCAAACAAGATGCCAAAGCCCTGCATGATATCATTTGGTTTATTAGTGATTTCATTTCAATATCCCTAATAAGAATTTTAATCAGTTGAGTAACTAATACTATCCACCATGCAGGTGCGAATCCAAAAAGAACTTAAAAACGTTGCCTAACTCTTTTTTTCGCATTGCGAGGATATTTTGGAGAAACAGGTCTAGTTCTTAAAAATGATTCCAACTTGTTTGGCCAAATAGAATCAGTGGATCGATGATTATACATAAATACATAGAGTTGATTGTTATAATCTGATTGGTTAATATATTAGATCCGGTAAGGTTTCCCGATTCCCCTGTATCTGATAAAACAGATCACTATAAATTGATTTTAGATTGTACCTACATGTATATAGCCAACCAGCAAGATTGATTTGATAAAGTGACGGTTGATCATCATTAAAATTTTGGTTAATTACCTGCATGGCAAAGACAGCAGCAATGAAGGAGCCACGGGTACGCTTGTTAGCATACTCAGACATAATGGTGGCAGAGAGAGGATAATCGCCACCTACACCAAATCCTAACCAGAAGCGGAAGAAGCATAATGTTGCAATGACACTTTTTGGCTGGTGGCCAAATGAGAGACCCGACGCAAAGGAGCATATTACCATGACAATTAGCGTGAAACCATACACGCTCTTTCGGCCAAGCCTATCACCAAGCCAACCGAAGAAAAGCTGGCCTGCAAGGGTCCCACAAAGGGCAACACCGGTCACTGCTGCCGACACATTTGGTGGAAGGGTTCCCGGATTTTTGTAGGTGAGGTCCGTGTAATAGATACGACCAATTAGTTTTGCCACGAGTGAGATAGAGAAGAGATCATATGCATCAGTGAAAAATCCCATGCCAGCAATCACAATTGTCAGAAAATGGTACCCTTGGGTCTTGGCCTTATCGAGCTTCTCTAAAACTGTGAGCTGAGCACGCGGCATTTTTGCTGAT
This sequence comes from Eleocharis quinqueflora, assembly GCA_964058865.1. Taxonomy (NCBI): domain Eukaryota; kingdom Viridiplantae; phylum Streptophyta; class Magnoliopsida; order Poales; family Cyperaceae; genus Eleocharis; species Eleocharis quinqueflora. The sequence continues at coordinate 42,256 of CAXKVX010001942.1, read as the reverse complement.
TATAGTGAAGCTTTCCTGCTCTTGTTTTCGATTATCTTACTACAATGGATAAGGAAGTTATGCACTATATTTTGTTGGTTGTTTAGGTATATACTGTCAGGGAGCTTGGACTAAATATCTGAAAGGTTAATATACTTTTTTTTACATAAATCAACAAGCAAAATTTAGGAGGGTTGAATCATAACATAAATCTTATAGTTAATCATAACATAATTAAGTCATCAAAACTTTAAAATTTACTTATTTCAAATAAATATAAATCCTATAGTGCCCCAATGTCTGTGCTGGTGGGTCCCGCATCCATAGGAGCAGTGGCACTGTGGGGAACAAAGTTCGGGACTTTATAACAAAATCCTTGCATAAAATGAGTGTGTTGCATGTGCTAGTTCAGATACATTAAAATTCATATCATACATGCATCAAGATCAGATTAGAAGATCCGAAGTCTTTGAGTATTCGGTATATTCATTTTCGAAGTATCCAAATATTTTTCATAAAAGAAAATATACATAATTAAATTATATAAACACTTGACGTCAAGCACGTCATACGACGGACCAACTAGAACGCCGAAATCTAAGTTTTTCTTTATTTTTTTTCTTTTGCACTGCAGAACTATCTTTTGTTTACTTTAAAAGAAAAGTAAGGAGATTTTTGAAGCCTTTGAAGGACTTGAGTTCGGAAATAAGTAGTCGGATAATTCTATCTTTTGTTGCACATTTCCGTTAATGATTTTAAAGCGAAAGCAAGAAACAATTGCGGTATAGACATGCTTATCATACACAACAAGATTAACATTGTTAAATGGGGAGAAATTTCATACCTTGAAAAGCTTTTGAATTATGATCGTCGAAGAGGAGAAGAGCAGTGCACTTGACCTTGCAATATATCCTTCTGATAGGCTATTTATAGATCGAGGCTAATAGGCTATTAGTTTCAAATATGTGACTTATTCTGTGAATTGTTTTTTAATTTGTTTCTCAACTTAGTTACGACGATCTGAAGTATTCTCCTTAATAACACAAATATTGGTACAACTAAATTTCAAATGTTGACTTTAAAAGGTTATTATGATAGGATCCCATGGTAATGGTATGTACCCTGTTTTTCTTAAAAATAATAATAATCAGCTGCCGGAAAATTGAAAAAAAAAAATTCAGGCTGTGTGGGGTAGCTATTGGATCGGGTGAGGAAATCGGATCCGCACTAAATTTAATTCGCCTGCTACTATTGTCAACAAAACTCTTTTATTCTTTTTCCTGATCCGTATCGTATTCGATAAGATGGATATGAATAAAAAAAATTCGTTAGTTTATCGAATATGAGTATGGATAAGATTTTTTCGGTAGCTAAATGAATAAGTGTACGGGTAAAGACTATTTCATACCTGTTCTCCTATACAGTAAATATAAATAAATATATATGTTCTATTTTAAAATCTATAAAAATAACTAATCTATTAGTAATTTAAATTTTCTAAAAGACCGTCAAGTTAATTGTCATATTTTCAATAAAACTCTCAATTTTCAACAGAACTTTAACGTTTTCTCTTGAATTCTATCAAAATTAATTTTCGTCGAACTAATTATTTATTTAATGTTAGGATCTACGTTTAATTCTTTTAAAAAACTCATCGTATAATTATAACTCTATTCTAATATTTTGCATTATATATTATTTTTTCTCGTTAATGTATATGCTCTACTTGCTCTCGTGTTTACGAAAAAATATTGATTTTTAAGTGTATTTGTGTAAATATGATTTATTTATAAAACTGAAAAATATTATATTTATATATTACCCGTATTGTCTGTTATCCCTATAATTTTGACGGCTAAGGGTAAGTCAAATTTTAACGGGTAAGAATAGAATATGAGTAAAAATAATTTCAAACGAATACAGATACAAAAATAGCTCCACCCAACCCGTATCATATCCATTGACACCCCTATACTCTATAACCCTAAATGCTAAACATTTTTCTTTCATGACAGTTTATGCTCCTAAATGCTAAACATAAAAATAGGCTTATATCTGGACTCAAGTTTCGTAGCTCATAAGAGCACAAAGGTCTATCGTGCTCTTAACTAAAAACATTCTTAATCACTTTTAAATTTTTCTTTACCATGCTTAACAATTTATTTATATCCAAAATCTTATAAGGGACAATTTTTTATATTTTTGGAGTTCATTAGGTATGTGTTTTGAATTTTTAAAGTGACTAATTTTTATGTATAAATATTGATTATTTTATTATTATTATTATTTTAGAGCCATTTTATAAAATTTAAAATATGTACTGAAAAAACTCTAATTTTTTTTCCTACAAAATTTTGATGTAAAAATGGTTAAGCAATGATAAATCCAAATGTAAAGGTGATTAATGATATTTTTGAATTTAAAATACAGAAGGCATCAGTGTTCTCTTATATCTGTAAATCTGTAATATTGTAATTTTCAAACCAAGGATAAAATTGCAAAAACCTACTTTTTGAATAGAAAAAAAAGCTTCTCAGACGCTATTATACTCACGAAGTACCGTACGAAGTACCCTGATGTCTACAACTATCACAAAATACCGTACACAAGTACATCCTGAAGTTATCAGATTTTTAATTACCAAATGGGGTACAATTTGGGTTGTCAAACTGGCTAAACGGATGCGAAATTCGATCGTTTCTTTTTCGTTTCGTTTGTCTCGAAATAAATAAAAAATCATTAATGTTTTGTTTCGCACGAAACGAAAAATTTCGGATAAATGTTTTGTTTGACATCCTTAGGTACAACAGCCAATTTTGAAGTATTAATTAAATTGCTGTTTACATGAATTCAACGAAGAATTCATCCTGAATTCAAAAAAAAAAAAAAATTCAACGTGGAATATCCGAGGAATAAAACTATTCAACCCTTGTCAGCTGACTTTTGATGTAGGAAATATAAAAGTAGCGAAATACATTGATATGTATGACATCGGAGTATAACATAATCGATAATTGATATTGATAATATTACAAAAAGTTGTCACTGTGCTGATATTTTTTAATTAAAAATAAATTAAGTTATAACTATTAATTTAAAAGAGAAATGTTTAAATGTGAAATGCCTCCATGAAAAGTGGTTCTTTTTTGCCTCAAATCTACCCAAAAATCAAGAGTTCATTTTGAACCTTCGAATTTATATATATCATCAATTATTTCTTGATAAATGATGTGAATTTTGAGTCACGATAAAGACACAAAAAAAGAGGTATTTGAATTCTCCTTAAATTTAAAATAGAGAGGGATCTGTAGCTGTCATTCGCATCGTAGTCGCTCGCAATCGCTTCATCATACCAAGTGTAAATAATCGATCTGAACCGTTGAAAACATTCTCCATACTATTATAGACTTGGAGACCAAATTTTATATTTTTTATTTTTTATTTTACCGTATGAGTTGAAAATCAGATGCTTGTAAATCTTTAGACAAATAAATTTTCAACCCATCCGATAAAATAGTAAAAAAAATAAAAAAATGTAAAAGTTGGTCTTCAAATTCATATTAGTATGAAGAATGTTTTCAACGATTCAAATCTGTCGTTATATTTGTTATGGTGGAACGATTGTAAGCGGTTGAAATTTTGACGACTATGAATCAATCCTCTTTAAAATAACTTTTTACATTTTAGTACAATTAACACAATACTTGAAAATATCCCTCTGGCGACAGTGTTTCGGCTCAGATCATACACTTAATAAACTAGTAATCGTATACGTGCACAGCAACGGGAGGATGTTATATAACGAAACATAATAATTACTAAGGGAAAAATATAGAAAAATGAAGAAAATTTAAATATTCAACGATGTCCAACGATAAATAAAGTATTTATTTAGGATTCATTTCAAAAACAAAGCATAATAAATGAATAAATTATAGTTTGAAGCGACATCATGCGGCACCATGCGACGTGAGGCGTAAAGCGTCGAAGGGTCATCGTGTGGCGTGCAACAGCGAAGCAGTGTCATGAAGATTGCAGCGACGTCATGCGACTTCTTTCTTGAAGCTTGTAGCGACGAAGCGGTGTCAATGCGACATCATGCAGATTACAACAACTTAGCAGCATCATGCAGCTTGCAGAGGCGTCATGCGACGTAAAACGACATCTTGCGGCTTGGAGCGTGACGCGTGAAGCGGCGTGCAACGACAGAGCAGCCTACAACGACATCCTGCGGCAACAAGCGACGTGAGGCGTGAAGCAATAGAGCAGCATCATGCGACTTGCAGCAGTGTGATGTGGCTTGCAACGTGCAGCGGCTGAGCGGTGTCATGCAGCCTGCAGCAGCATCAGGCGACGCAGAGTTGCGTCGTGCGACATCATGCGACATGAGGCGTCAAGCTGCAAAGCGACATTGTGTGGTGTGCAATGATGGAGCGATTTAATGCAGATTGCAGCGACGTCATGCGACTCAGAGCATGAAGTGGCAGAGTAGCAGAGCGACATCATGCGGCATGCACCAACATCATATGGCGTCATCCGGTGTCATGTGACGCAATGCAGCGTGCAACGGTGAAGCGGCGTCATGCGGCTTGTAGTTGTGTCATGTGCTTGAAACGTGAAGCGTGAAGTGACGGAGTCAGGTGTAGCAGCAGAGCGACATCATGCAGCATGCAGCGATGTCATGCGACGTCAGGCAGCTTACAGCATGAAGTAGCGTGCAACAACGGAGCGTCATCATCCGTTGTCATGTGGCGTATCGCTGCACGCAGGGGCAGGGCAGCTTCATGCGGCTGGCAGCGGCGTGATGCGGCTTGGAGCCTGAAGCGTGAAGTATGAAGCGGCGAAATAATGTCATTCGTCCTACAACGGCGTCATGCAATATGCAGCGACGAAGCAACGTCATGCAGCGTCATGCGACATGAGGCGTAATGCAGCGTCATGCGATGTGCAGCAGTGTTATGCAGTTTGCAGCAGCATCATGCAGCTTGGTGATTAAAGCGTGTAGTGGCAGAGCGTCGTCATGCAACGTCATGCGACGCACAACGACGGAGCAATAGAGCGGCATCATACGGCTTGCACTGGCAGAGCAGCGTCAAGAAAGCGTATGGTGACGGGGCTACCGCTTCCTGTAGTCTAGTGATGACTTTGAACTTGATTATTTTTAGGTACCTTCAGCAGATTTGCTCGAGAACATTCTCGTTGGATAGAAGAGGTGATGCTCTTTCTAACGTGCCCTTACGCCTGTTGTGCGTCACAGCGGTTTAGCCCGGAGAAATGTAAGAATGTGGCTACTTAATACACGATCCTCAGTACTTGGCTAATTTTCAGAAGGTAAGCACTAATCTTTTCTGGTTACTTTTGGATCTGATTATTTTCTTTTGCTTTAAGCGGATATGCTCGAATTTGGTCTCGTGGGATAGAGGAGGTGACGCTCTCTCTAGCAAGCCCTTATGCTTGTTGTGCGTCACATCGGTTTAGCCCGAGGAAATGCATGGATGTAGCTACTTGATACACGATCATGGGTACTTGGCCAATTTTCAGAAGGTAACCACTAATATTTTCTGGTCGCTAACTTTGGATCGGAATTAATTTTGTTTGCTTTAAGCGGATTTGCTTGAATTTGGTCTTGTTAGATAGAAGAGGTGATGCTCTCTCTGACGCTCTCTTACGCCAATTGTGCGTCTTAACGACTTGGCCTAGAGATTATTTTAATTTATATGGGTATAAAAAAAATAAAAAAATTCCTTTCAGAATCATATTCCACCAGAATTTAGCCATCCGGCCTTTTCTTTTTTCAATATGTCACATTTACAGACAGGCAAATATAATCGTATAGTTAATATCACTTACTATACTGATAACCACACATAATCCCAAATTTGTGTTTCTATGCTTCAATGATATAGAGTGATTGCTTAGTTGAACATGTGCACTTACCAATTCCTAAATTTCATCTTTAGTACAGTGCTTAGCATAGCATAGTTATTTTTAAGTTGGTACATTAATGATTAGAGTATCATAATAATTCAAAAAATCAAACAAGCAAAAATAGATATGAGGCATATGAATTTTGAATCTATGTATATGTTTCATCAGCTAAATAGGTCCATACATAAGTAGATGAGACGATAAAAAATTAGCCAATTGCAGTACCAGAACTCCTGTCCATTTGCACTTACCCAAGATTAATAGAAAGAACAGAAAATATATGAAATTCAAAAAACAACTATGATTAGAGTTCCACGTTGCTCTTCTAGAACATTGGAGGTTGTAGTCTCTTTCTATCAGTATCATGTTCTTAATGAGATGATTCTTCAATCAAAAGATGAATTCAGAAGAAATTTAAATAAGAACCTATTAAATATTTTGTCAAGCATGTGATATTTTCTACAATTATCACTATTGTCATGTCACATTTTCTGTCCCACTGAGTAAGATTTTAGTTCAATCAATTAAACAAGTAGAGGCATAACAAAAGTTCTAATGTCTAACTAAAAATGGAAGCATGTGAGTGAAAATAGATCCAAGGCCCTTTTGACATCATAAATAAAAAAATATTGAACAAAATCTGATTAGAGAAGAGACGGTCAATGCCAGTTGTTAGATTTGGAAAGAAATTTTGTTAGAGATGGAGGGACATAATCGGAATCACAAATTGTTAATTTCATGATAAATAAGATTTGTGCAAGTTTGAAGTTAAAATGATATTTGTTGTCTGATAATACAAAACAAACGATTGCATATAAATCAACTTTTCTGTAACTATTAAAACAAAGCATTAACTTATGGATTTGGGTTGAATTACAGTTTCACCCTCTTTTGCATCTTTTCAACTACAAACCCTCCCCAGTTATAAGAAAAGTCTGTACATCGTTAACATTGCTAATTAAGGCAGGTAATTTATATAACTCCAATAGAATTTGTTCTTACCTTCCAGCAACATACACATGCACAAAAAATCAATTTCATTAAAAAAATTCCAAAATGTTCAAAGATTCTGACAACTGTTAAGAAGTTTGAAGTAAATTTGAGGGGAAAATAGAAAATTTACCTTCCAGTTGAAGTGAATTTTCTATGGTAGGATAACTTTCATTTAACAAACTGAAAGGAGACCATGGCTCCTCTTTAACATAGTCTATTTACGGTGCAACTTTCTTGAATGAGTTAAAGCTCTTGTCATCTACATAAATATTATCTTGATAAATCTATAAGCAAAACTAAAATATATCATGTGATTCAAGTCAGTAAAAGCCGCATGTTTCTTGTGAAGAAAAAGAACAAAAAGTACTGACCTTATCAGCTAGCAGAACCTAATTAAACAACATAATTAAATGTTTAAATTATAACTAATAGACTGAAATTGTCAAGAGTGAGAGGTAGCTGGCATTACTGTAATAGTTAATAGAGTAAAAGGTAATTGTCCTGTAGGGTTTCAACTCTAAGTAGTTCATAAGTCATAACCCATAACAATACCAACATGAGACACAGGAACCGTCTGGTATCAGTGTACAGAGGGTTTGGAGCATCCAAAGCAACAAGGGAAATTCAATTCAGATAATAAACAAACACTACAACAAAAAGGTCTAATTGAGACCGTATCTGAGACCAAGCCCGATTTGTAGCTGATAATAAATTGTTTTGGGCTCAGATGTTGGGCTGGAGACGAAATGTGCATCTGATATTGTGGTTGACGCTGATATGTTGGGCTGGAGACGAAACTCAAAAACCAATCGCGACTCAAAAACCTTATATAACATTTCGATTGAAATGTTTCAGCGAAAGAAGCCCAATCGCGACTCAAAAACCTAAAACAGAATTAGTGGTTGACGCTGCTCTTCCATCGACATTTTCTCCTCTCCCTATCGACATTTTCTCTCTGAAACCTAGATCTTCCATTGACGCCGCTCTTCCATCTCTTGATAGCTCTGTGCCGCCTCCACTCTCAGCCACCCTATCGACAATCTCATCATTTCTCCGTTTCCTCCTATCTCTATCTGAGATCGACCGTGCTCCTCTCTCGATCGCCAATCGCCTTTCAGTCGAAGTGTTGTCTCCATTCCTACTCCCTGGTTGTGGTACTAGCTCTCTATTAAAATGTGAAAATTGTATTACATATACATGAATTAGTGGTTGATGAATTTCATTCATTATGTTACCAAATTTGGCTCTGTTGAATTGATTTGCTAATTCGCTTTATTTTTTCGTTCATTATGTATTACAAAAAGGTCGGAGCAAAATTTTTAGCAAAAAGAGTTCTCTACGAAGAATTTGTGAAATAAGCTGGTATTTGAAGTTTGTTCCAGGTACAGTACTGTAGTTAATATTTACAAAAAAATTGTAAATTTAGTTTTCAAAGAAAATTCTATACAGCAGTTGTGTCAAAATCTTAGGCACAATTATTCTTGGGTTAATGCTTCTATTTTCCTGTTTGCAGAATTTGTTCTTACTTATGAAGACAAAGAGTATGTACCTGCAATTTTGGTTCTAGTATTAGATTGATTGAGGTTTTAAATTGGGGATCTGTGTGGTATATCAGATAGGGGACGTTATTCTTGAGGCCTTGAGGCTGTCTGAAGAAAAATGATGTCAGATTGAATATTATCTCTGAGGTACTAACAGCCGCGCTACCACAGAAGAGCGATTATCTCTCTACGCACAGAAGGGCGATTCTCTCTCCAAAACCCTACTATCGTTTCTCCGATCTCGTCAAAGGAATTCATGCGAACTAATCCCTCCGCGATTCTCTATCTACGCACAGAAGGGCGATTCGTCTCTCCACCCATCCGCTCCAAGTCGCCAAGTGCCCACAAGCGGTCTCTCTTTGTCTCTCTCTCTCTCTGACTTTGTCTCTCTGTCGATCTCTGTTTCTCAGGTGAACAAAGGTTTCAGTGTAAGTAACAATTATCTTTTATATTTTCTATTGTAAAGTTGTCAGAGTCTGATTTGGATTATCACGTCTAAATTAGATGATTTGCAGAATTATGAGCATTAAACATTAATACCAGATTATCATGTCTAAATTAGATGATCTGCTATCTGAACTTGTTGCAATTTTGTATTTTTGCACAATATTTCGTCCCAAGTTTAGTTGCTTATTTAGAACCATGTATTCTATCAGAAAATAATAGGTTGTATTTTCTATCTTGCAAACTATTTGTACTAATTTAATTTTCTTTTTTCTTATGTTTTTCAAGGAAGCTGAGTCACTGAGAGAAGAGCGTCAGATTCCTTCTTCTATTGACTGTGTATTTAACTATTTGATTTCATGATTTATTACTCTCAATGTTCTGAAACCTTTTTTCCTGTTAGATAATTTTGCATCTTAATTGACTGTGTATTTAACTAGCTCTTGTAAGCTTGTTGTGTGCATGAGCGATTGTTGATTGAGGTTTAATAAATAGCTTGATCGAGTCACTGAATTAGAGCCAGTAGGTTGCGAAAATTGAACTTAGTGTATGGGGTAATGTAAGGTTTTAGCTCTAGAGTTTGTATTAACTTCGACTTGGATTAAGTGTTTTGCAGTTATGGGATGGCAAAATTGTAAGAGGAATAGTTCTGTTATGAGGGGTGCGTCGTCGAGCTCCACAAATGGTGCTCGAGAAAATTTACACATCAAGCAAAGGTAAGAAAGAATTTTACTTTGACACTGGCATTAAGAGTGACAATCATTATACAACTCACAGTCACATGACAAGCATGGTACCACTCACGGTCAGGTATAGTCTCGATTCGCAGCCATAAATTTACCATGCTGGCATTGCTAAGATCACTTCATGGTGAACATCTGAAATTCGATATTCTAAGACAAATATCTTCTACCAACCACCCTGAGCAGAAACAGCATAGTTATGGACTTTTTGTGTTAAAAAAGTTTACTCGTTCATTTGAGATGATTATTGACCATTGTATTGGCCTTACCTGATTCGTAGATATGACATATTCACACTATAATGCATAGCTGAAATTTGTTCTTATTATATCTCTTCTTTTCATGAAAAAAGAGAAAGGGTTCGAGTGTTCTACTGCCGTCAAAAAGAGAAAGAAATTTGCATCTTTTCTTATTATATCTCTTCTATTTCATGAAAAAAGATTCTTAATGAAGATCCAAAAACAATATTCAATGCATCATTTGTGAAATTCTTTGTTTAAGCATGTTCATTTTAATGGGTAGCATCCCCTTGTTTTATTATGTTTCAACCTTTTATTAAAAATGACTAATTTCTTTAAAAACATTTGTCTCATGTTTTATAAAGTGACATGCCTTGTTAAGTACTGTAATCACTTTGGATCTAGTATCTGATCAGTAATGTTTCATATCATACTGGACCGAAGTGTAAGAGTCTTATATGGTTTTTCTTAATTTGTCACAGGTGCAAAGTGATTTGAAGTAGCAAGTGATACGAAGTTTTTTCTGCTTATGTCCAGCCAACAAGCCACAAGGTACAGATCCTTGATGTCTATCTTCGAAATTTCTCATTTTCTAAACATAAATTATGAACATCAACATGTAATATTTGTTTGCTTGACATCAACATGTAATACTTGTTTGCTTTATTTCTCTGTGCATTTTCAATCAGTGAGACACAAGATACAACATTAGTCAAATATCTTAGACACAAGGTACAACTTTACTTCTCTGTGCATCTGAACTAGTATTAGTCAACTATCTTAATCACTTTGTTACTTTTTTTCATACATGTACATATCAATTTCTTACATCTTTCTCATTAGTTAATTTCTATTACTACTACAATATTTGAAAGCTAAAGATGAAAGCTTATCTAGTACTTACATCTGTATATATAAATGTTCAGTGGAACATGGCAGGAAAAAGACACACTGCAGCAGTCAAACTCCAAGCTTCATTGTGAAAATTCCTTTTGTTTAGTGCTCTTAATTACTTGAGTGAACTTGTGGGTTTTAGGGGTTTTAAATTCCAGCTCAGTTGATGCTTTGACATTAGTTGGTACTATTGTTTGGATTTGCTTTTTGTAATATATTATGAGAGTTCATAGTAAATACTTTGTATTCCACTTAAATCAGCAATAGAATAAGTGAATGTTGTGATGTGCCAGTCAATATGAATGACTACCAAAATTTGTTTCTAATATATTGTGATGTGTAAGTCAAAATGAATAAGTGAACGGTATTATGATATTATGCAACAATATGGAAGAAAAACAGAACAAATGAAACTAAACAAAACTCAGTTAGAAGCCATCTGTGACCGGAAAAACACCTTCTGCGACTGGAATTTTGTCTCAGAAAGCCACCATGACGTCAGCTTAAATGGCCTCTGCGACAGGGTATTACGGTCGCACAAAATAAGTTTCTGCGACCATGATGACGTCATCTGCGATCGTGATGACGTCACCACCACACATCTGCGAGGCCCGAACAGCGACAAAAGCAATTGCGATCGGTGCTCATCGCAGGAGACCTTCTGCGACGAAACTGGAACCAACTGCGACCGGATTTCCGGTCGCAGATGAGTAATTCTGCTGCAGTGAAAAGACTTGGTAATTCAAAACTTCATCTCAGTTGCACATATAAGCAACATGTATTTGTACCAACTAAGAAATTGTGTCGAGGCAATTCAAAATCAGTCATTCATGAATCATGTACGTTCAAATCCAAATATAGCAAGCATTGCAAATGGACGGTTTTAAATTAATTCCTTGGGAAACATTCAATGAAGACATTGTGTGACAGGTTTCAAAAGTCTTATTTCTCGAGAAAGCATTCAAGTTCTTCTTACAGTTCTTCCAGTCTTCTTTGGAAATGTTTCGTTGGCAAAGTTGTTACCTGTTTTGTTCAATCCATCATCGATCGTTAACAGAAACAAATTTGTACATAAAATAAATTCATTAACATTGAGGTTGTACTTGAAATCAAGAAAAGTTATGATGTTTAAACTTGAAACTATCCCAGCAACCAATAAAGTTGAAACAAAGATGAAAACTGGAATCAACTTCTGGACACAATAAGTATATCTCAATCTCCCTCATCAGAACTAAAGAAATTTTATTCCAGAAGAAACTAAAAAAAATTAAGATTACATGCTACAATTACCCAGACTGACAAACAAATATTCAAAGCAATTCATGTCTAAACTAAGAAATTAAGTTTAACACTACAATTCTGAATCCCAGAAAAAGATAATAATATTAATACGAAATGAAGAAGGTATTACCACCCATATGGAGGCGGTAAGAATCAGTTTAGATTTTCTTTAAAGTCTGTAGGTCAATTGAAGAAAAGGTCGGTGAACTAAAACACTCATTTCAAAACGAAACAAAAATAATTGATAACAACACAAATTAAATCTCTGTGACCATTCGGTCTAATCGACAGATTCGTAAACCACCCATATGGATATGGTAAGCATCAATTTAGATTTGCTCGGAAGTCTGCAGGTCAATTGAAGAAAAGGTCAGTGAACTAAAACACTCATTTCAAAACGAAACAAAAAGAATTCATACCAGCACAAATTAATGTTGAGTATGATTTAATAGTGGATACAATTCATATAGAGGTAGAGAGAAGAGATGGAGGACAAGAACAAGTACTTCTCAATAAAACTCTTTATAATTCTCTTTTATATTATCTCTCTTCTAATGTCTTACAAAGCAACAGATTACAACTTCTTTTATAGAGACAAAACATCAACGAAAACTCTAGAAATTCGAAATAAATGAAAAAACAGAAAACTAAGCAGTCCAGTCAAATCTGACCTATCTCTATTAAAACAGTGATAACTCTCTCTAGGAAACTCCATTCCACTCAAAATTTGAACCATTAAAAACTAGACTTAAATACCTTTAAATCCATAGCTCATATGCCCAAAACAAAGTTTGGATGGACTGTCAAAATTCCTCATGAATCAGCCTTAATTTCTGTTGACTGGACAACGAAATTCAAGAAAACATTAATTATGTTTATATTTTCAACAATTAAATCTCTGGAATCATTCGGTCTATTCGACAGATTCGTAAACCCGATTGACAATGTGATAGGAAACCATGTTGGAGATGAAGGAAATCAATGTTAATTTTGAATTGCTAACCGTGAGTTCAGAAAACAAAATGCAATTGTAGACCATGTGGTTTTTAATTGCTAACCTTAATCAGTCCCATCTTGCATTATTGACCAGTCCTTTATGTTTTGAATTGGCAAGTCTTGGTTTTGAATTGATAACCTTGATCTCCCCTCTTCTTTTGACCGACAAAAACTATGAGAGATTGAGCGTGAGATTGGGCTCCATGTTCTTGTAACCTTGAGAGATTGCATTTTACAAAGGACAAGCAGAAAGTTATAAAAAAACTCAGTTGCTCCATACCATACCCAACAATTAAAAAAACTGAAACATAATTAGATGAATATTGCAAATAGAGCATTTATACAATAAAAAACACACGAATCAGATATCAGTAAAGAATCAAGGGCCACAAGAAAAAATGTCATGGCATTGGCCGCCACTGCCCAGCCCGCATCGCCTCACGTCTACTCCAACCCTCCGAGATCACGACCTTATCTTCTTCTCTTTCTCCTCTTCTCTTCCCTACAGTCAAACAAGCACAAATCAGAAAAAGGATTAGAAAACTGGGAACAATACGATAACAATGGTTAGCGCCTGAATTCAGAGGTATTTTTGTTCACAAAAAAAATTCAGACCAAAGACCACATGGATGTCTCCAGTCCATTGGTGCTTTATTAGATAGTATTGATAATCACATTTACCGAATAACACCATTGCAAATTTGAAATTTGCAATCAACCTTGCAACGTAGGCCTGTACAACGTTGATAACGAGCACGAAAGAGAGGTGTTTCGTGCTTTGCTTCGTTTGTCAACGGAAACAAAAGTTTTATTTCTTCAACCATTTCATTTTCGTTAATTCTGTTCCGTTTATCATTTCGTTTGTCACAAAAAATGAAGGCAATGGAAGTCCCAGAGTGATCGTGTCCAAATGAGTCCCGGAGTGAGCAACCAGAGGAGGTCAATGGAAGTACCCCATGGTCGTGTACCAACTAGCTAAATTTGTGTGCCTCTCTAGGTTAAACCGATGTGGCGCGCCATTGGCCCAAGGGATCATCAGAGAAAGCGTAACCACCTCTATTTAACGGTACTAGATTTGAACGAATCCGCCAAATGAATGTCAAAACAATCAAGTCCAAAGTTGGCAGGCGGACAAGGTTTCTGCTTAGCCTCTGAAAATGAACCAAGTACCCAGGGTTGTATCAAGTAGCTATATTCGTGCGTACTCCAGGACTAAATCCTTATGATGCATAATTGGTGTTAGGGCTCGTTAGATAGAGCATCACTGCCTTTGTTTAACAAAACCAAGTTTGAACTAATCCGCCAAAGGCATGCCGAAAAAAATCAAGTCTAAATTTGGCAAACAAACAAGATTTCTGCTTAGCCTCTAAAAATTGGCCAAGTACCTCAAGATTGCATATCAGGTAGCTATGTTTGTGCACACCCCGGGACAAAACTGTTTAGACGCACGATTAGCGTAAGGTCTCGTTAGAAAGAGAATCACCCTCTATCCAACGAATCCAACCTCGGGCAAATCCGCTAAACGTACACATAAATAACTACATTCGAAGTCAGCACACGAATCCAACCTCGTCATGCACCATGCACCACGCGTCATGCACCATGTGTCATTTTAAAGTGTACAAGTTATTTTAATATGACACATGCCTAAAATGTGTTCCTATTTTAAAGTGTACAAGTTATTTTATTAATATAACTTGTAAACTTTAAAATAGGAACACATTTTAGCCATGCGTCATATTAAAATAACTTGTAAACTTTAAAATAGGAACACATTTTAGGCATGCGTCATATTAAAATAACTTGTACACTTTAAAATAGAAACACATTTTAGCCATGCGTCATATTAAAATAACTAGTACACTTTAAAATAGGAACATATTTTAGCCATGCGTCATATTAAAATAACTTGTAAAGTTTAAAATAGGAACACATTTTAGCCATGCGTCATATTAAAATAACTAGTACACTTTAAAATGGCGCATGGTGCAAGGAGCATGATGCACGACGCATGACGCACGATGCCTGACGCATGATGTGTGACGAATGACGCATGGTGCATGGTACATGACACATGGTGGGTGACGGGTGACGCATGACGCGTGATGACATACGCATGACACATGATGCAACGCACGACGCGTGACGCATGACCCAAGACACGTGACGCAATCCTGAAGACGCATGACGACGAACACATTGTTGGGATTTCATGTGTAAGTTCAAGAAGATGAAAATTAAAATTTTTGTCTCTATTTAACTCAATACACAAAGGATCTTATTTATATAACAATTGCAAGCAAGATTACACTATGATATTTCATCGAACATCTCTTGTGCATCAACAAAACAGAAACTAACACATTTATTTCTTGCACAAGAGTGGATAAAAGTTTATACCTAAAGAGATTGTCAAATCTCTTTGTAGAGAGGAGTCGATTCTTCTTCTAGGTCTCTTGGAAACCGTCTTCCTTCTTCGGCCATGGAAGCACCATTGTCTCTTGGTTCACCTTGAACCTAAACAACAATCTAAAACACCCTTAGATAGATGGATGTAGAGGTTAGAGCTTAGATCCAACCACCTAGATCTTCAATCTTCAATGAACAAACTATTTCATTTGGTGGCTAAACCTTGCAAGAGAAGAAGAGAACAAAAAAGAGTTTATTTCTACACAAGAGAAGAAGAGATAAATAGTAACACTATTCACGGGTACTGTAGCGGCGGCTACTGTAGCAAGAGAGAGAAAAAATTTCACCCAAATTTTCTCAAGCATCCCCCTTATATAGTCAAGTCCTAGTGCACCTTTTGTGTTAATGATTTACACAAATGCTATTGACTATTCTCTTGTTAATCTCTAATTATATTTTGCAAGAAATTAATTTATGACTAAATAATATGATAATATTATTTTAATATGTGTTAATTATTATTCTTATAATGTTCTTAAACATTATACAAAATAATATTCACATATATTATCATAAATTTATTTAATGATCTAAGCATGTCATTTTACATGACATATTACTTTAACATTTTATCACATGCATTTCGACTCATACATCATTAGATTAAATACATTATATAAAATGTAAAATATGTGTTGTTTCTGTTCAGTTGGTGTGACCTTACAGAGGATCTACGTCATCTTGGAATATAATATAAAATATGTTATATTATGGACTATAAGAGGTTCTATCACTACATTATAGTCTCCCAAACGACATAGTCGTTACGTGCTCGATCCACTTGATTCGTGTCTATCCTTGTCTCATGATATTTTAAATAATATGCAAAATAGGATCGTGTCATTTTTACATTATATTATTTTCTTGGTCTCTCAAGTGAATTATAAGTATAACTACATCAGTTTATATTGCATGCAATATAATTTCACTTTACCAAGGGACCCAGTAATATCATAACTCAAATAATTGAGGGACAATAATAATATTGACATATAAATTTCTCCCGCACAAGTTGTACATAACGTATTACTATATCATTCCAATCATTTGAATGGACTTTAATAGTAATCACATTATCTACTTCTCATGTGAAAAACTTACATCTCTCATATATAAGATTCAAAGACACATTGGAAACATTAATGACACAAAACCAATCCATATAATGCTCCATCTAGTTAGGTCATGTTCAGTATATAAAGAATTATCATTTTATATACTCATGTCATTGAATGATAATCACTTATCAATATTTATAGAACTATAATGTACTTTCAATTGACATGACAATCTTCATGGTAAATAATGTTCCCTTTAATTACCACGATTGTGAACAGATTTAGGATTATATGTTTTCATCTAAAGAGTTCTATGGTTCAAGACCATGAGCATCTTCTCGAACGCTTTTAAAGATATAACATATCAATCTCAAGGAACATAAATGTATAATAACATTTAAAATCATAAATAATTCATAAATTCGTTATCAAAAAGATAACTTTCAAAACACACTACCTTCAGTCTCCCACTTGTTTTTAAAGTTTCTTATATGCATAAACTCTAAAAAGAGAGAACCCTTCAATTTAGTTTTCAAGCCATTCTCCATGATCTTGTAGAATCATGAACTCGAAATGAATTTCGTTCTTGGCTTACGATAAAAGTGTTTTCAAAGAATCAACTGTGTTGCTGTCTGTGTCTACCCATAATAATATAATTTTGCCTTTGTCTATAAAGTCTCGAGTCACGAAATACTCTCTATCATGTACTTCGTCTTATGATGTGATATTGGCTTCTTGATTTGCAAAATAGATGCACTATTGTAGCAAAACAACTCCAAGGATCCTTCACAGGATAAGACAGCACTAAGTTTCTTAGGATACTTCTTTATCCATACTCCTTTGCTTGCCTCTGCGGCCGTCACGACTTCCGCTGAGGTGATTGAGTTTGTCATAGTTGATTACTTCCAACTACGCTAACCTACTTCACCACCAATCAGAAGAAGGACATATTCAGATTGATCATCTGGATTAGTTATAAAACTAGCATCAGTGTAGTCTTCTACAATGAGCTCTCTTTGACCACCATAGATAAGAAACTTATTCTTGGTCCTTTTTAGGTATCTAAGAATATTCTTGGCTGCAGTCCAATAATTAGGACTAGATGAAGTCTAATGATGACTTGTCATTCTTAGAGCATACCCGACATCCAGTCTGCAAGTCATAACATACATGATGCAATCTATGACTGATTCATGAGAAATATTCTTCATGCATTTTATGTCTTTGTGTGTTGTGGCAAATTGTAACTTGCTAAATTGCACAACACTTTCATTGACATATTTTCCTTCTTGAAATTTTCCATACGAAATATTTCCAAGATTTTGTCAATTTAAACTTTTTGACTTAGACCAATGAGCTTATGAGGACTATCTCTATATATCTTAATCTCTAAGACATATTGAGCCTCATTCATGTCTTTCATTGAAAAACATTATTTTCAATGAGCTCTTTGTTTGCTCCATCAAAGATACTTCATTCTCCATTAACAATATATCATCGACATGCAAAATCTAAAGCTACATATGACTCCTACTAATCTTCTTGTATACTCAAGGTTTTTCCTTGCTTTGGATGAATACATGAGTTTTAACCTCTTCATCAAAGCGCTTGTTCCACCTCCTCTTCAAGCCATAAATGGCTCTTTGAAGCTTGCATACTTTGTTGCTATTCTCTGGATCATCAAAATCTTGATGTTGTAACATGTACACATCCTCATTTATCTTACCATTTAGGAAAGTTATTTCGAAATTCAATTTATAGATTTCATAATCCTAAAATGCATCAATAACTAGCATAATCCGAATAGATTTGAACATGAAAACTTGTGAAAAAGGTTTCGTCATAGTCAATCTCTTGAATTGGACTAAAACCTTTCATTACAAGTCTTGCCTTGGTTTTCATGTTACTATTCATGTTCATCTCCCTCTTAACAACTCATTTGTTATTAATGAGTTTATTTCCTTAAGGATGATCTATCAAGTTCTACACTTGATTGCAATACATGAATTTTATTTCGAATTATGGTTGTAGGCCGTATTTTATTTCCATTGCTTCTTCATAGGTCGAGGGATCTTCGGTATCCATTACCAAGACTTCATGAAGACCCATATAAAAATCAGGTCTTCTCATTTCTCTTGTTGACCTTTCTAAGCTTACTATATTCTTGCAACTCCTCTTGAGCTTATTCAACTTCTTTCACAATTTGTTGTGAAATTGGTTCTTGCTCGGGTCGAGTTGAACGAACACTTGGTGGAGAGGTATAAGTCTCTTCAACAAACTATTGTGAAGCGTGACTGTTTGTACTCTCACTCATCAAAAGAAATTTATATGACATTTCATGACCATCTTGAATGCTATCATTCATCTCATGATCACTTGCGGATCCTCTTGAGTTTTCTCAAGTGTTATCCTATTGTCATTTCTTTTGATTCTTTTGAGAAATTTCTTCTCTAAGAATACTGCACCATTCTTAACAAATATAATATTTGTTAACTTGTGCCAAAAGTTGTAACATTTTTTAAATTATTTACACTTGATATGATTGAGCGGTTACGAGCGACTACGATGCGGATGACAGCTACAGATCCCCTTGTATTTTAAATTTAAGAATAATACAAATACCTCTTTTTTTGTGTCTTTATCGTGACTCAAAATTCACATTATTTATCAAGAAATAATTGATGATATAAATTCGAAGGTTCAAAATGAACTCTTGATTTTTGGGTAGATTTTGAGGCAAAATAGAGCCACTTTTTCGTGGAGGCATTTCACATTTAAACCCTTCTCTTTTAAATTAATAGTTATAACTTAATTTATTTTTAATAAAAAATGTCAGCACAGTGACAACTTTTTGTAATATTATCAATTATCGATTATGTTATACTCCGATGTCATACATATCAATGTATTTCGCTACTTCTATATTTCCTGCATCAAAAGTCAGCTGACAAGGGTTGAATAGTTTTATACCTCGGATATTCCACGTTGAATTTTTTTTTTTTTTGAATTCATGTAAACAGCAATTTAATAATTCAAAATTGGCTGTTGTACCTATGGATGTCAACGGAACGAAATTTTTCGTTGACCGTTCGTTTCGCCTGGACTAAAGTTTCGTTTTTTTTTTCTTTTATATCAGAAACAAAACGACTATTTACTACGAAATTTCACGTTTCGCGCGAAACAAAACATTAATGATTTTTTTATTTATTTCGAGACAAACGAAACGGTCGAATTTCGCATCCGTTTAGCCAGTTTGACAACCCTAATTGTACCCCATTTGTCATTTAAAAAATCTGATAACTTCAGGATGTACTTTTGTACGGTATTTTGTGATAGTTGTAGACATTCTACTCAATCTAATCAATTAAATAGTCGGATTAATTCAAAGTTTACTTTGTACGGTACTTTTCACAGAATAAGTCGCATATTTGAAACTAATAGCCTATTAGCCTCGATCTATAAATAGCCTATCAGATGGTGGATAGATTGCAAGGTCAAGTGCACTGCTCTTCTCCTCTTCGACGATCATAATTCAAAAGCTTTTCAAGGTATGAAATTTCTCCCCATTTAACAATGTTAATCTTGTTGTGTATGATAAGCATGTCTATACCGCAACTATTTCTTGCTTTCGCTTTAAAATCATTAACGGAAATGTGCAACAAAAGATAGAATTATCCGACTACTTATTTCCGAACTCAAGTCCTTCAAAGGCTTCAAAAATCTCCTTACTTTTCTTTTAAAGTAAACAAAAGATAGTTCTGCAGTGCAAAAGAAAAAAAATAAAGAAAAACTTAGATTTCGGCGTTCTAGTTGGTCCGTCGTATGACGTGCTTGACGTCAAGTGTTTATATAATTTAATTATGTATATTTTCTTTTATGAAAAAAATTTGGATACTTCGAAAATGAATATACCGAATACTCAAAGACTTCGGATCTTCTAATCTGATCTTGATGCATGTATGATATGAATTTTAATGTATCTGAACTAGCACATGCAACACACTCATTTTATGCAAGGATTTTGTTATAAAGTCCCGAACTTTGTTCCCCACAGTGCCACTGCTCCTATGGATGTGGGACCCACCAGCACAGACATTGGGGCACTATAGGATTTATATTTATTTGAAATAAGTAAATTTTAAAGTTTTGATGACTTAATTATGTTATGATTAACTATAAGATTTATGTTATGATTCAACCCTCCTAAATTTTGCTTGTTGATTTATGTAAAAAAAAGTATATTAACCTTTCAGATATTTAGTCCAAGCTCCCTGACAGTATATACCTAAACAACCAACAAAATATAGTGCATAACTTCCTTATCCATTGTAGTAAGATAATCGAAAACAAGAGCAGGAAAGCTTCACTATAATCAGAAAAAATGCCGCGCGCTCAGCTCACAGTTTTAGAGAAGCTCGATAAGGCCAAGACCCAAGGGTACCATTTTCTGACAATTGTGATTGCTGGCATGGGATTTTTCACTGATGCATATGATCTCTTCTCTATCTCACTCGTGGCAAAACTAATTGGTCGTATCTATTACACGGACCTCACCTACAAAAATCCAGGAACCCTTCCACCAAATGTGTCGGCAGCAGTGACCGGTGTGGCCCTTTGTGGGACCCTTGCAGGCCAGCTTTTCTTCGGTTGGCTTGGTGATAGGCTTGGCCGAAAGAGCGTGTATGGTTTCACGCTAATTGTCATGGTAATATGCTCCTTTGCGTCGGGTCTCTCATTTGGCCACCAGCCAAAAAGTGTCATTGCAACATTATGCTTCTTCCGCTTCTGGTTAGGATTTGGTGTAGGTGGCGATTATCCTCTCTCTGCCACCATTATGTCTGAGTATGCTAACAAGCGTACCCGTGGCTCCTTCATTGCTGCTGTCTTTGCCATGCAGGTAATTAACCAAAATTTTAATGATGATCAACCCTCACTTTATCAAATCAATCTTGCTGGTTGGCTATATACATGTAGGTACAATCTAAAATCAATTTATAGTGATCTGTTTTATCAGATACAGGGGAATCGGGAAACCTTACCGGATCTAATATATTAACCAATCAGATTATAACAATCAACTCTATGTATTTATGTATAATCATCGATCCACTGATTCTATTTGGCCAAACAAGTTGGAATCATTTTTAAGAACTAGACCTGTTTCTCCAAAATATCCTCGCAATGCGAAAAAGAGAGTTAGGCAACGTTTTTAAGTTCTTTTTGGATTCGCACCTGCATGGTGGATAGTATTAGTTACTCAACTGATTAAAATTCTTATTAGGGATATTGAAATGAAATCACTAATAAACCAAATGATATCATGCAGGGCTTTGGCATCTTGTTTGCAGCCGTCATCTCGCTCATTGTGGCAGCTGCATTCAAAAAGGCGTACCCTGCCCCATCCTACAATGTTGATCATGCAGCGTCCACTGTACCGGAGGCTGATTATGTTTGGCGTATCATCCTCATGTTTGGTGCCATTCCAGCAGCTTTAACTTACTATTGGAGAATGCAAATGCCTGAAACTGCACGTTACACGGCTCTCGTTGCCCGCAACACCAAGCAGGCAGCTAGCGACATGTCGAAGGTCCTTCAAGAAGAGATTGTAGAGGATCTTGACAAAGTTGAGACCAATGTTGTGGGTGCAGACCAATGGGGGCTCTTCTCTCCGCAATTCGCAAAGCGTCACGGGCTTCACTTGCTAGCCACTACAAGTACTTGGTTCTTATTGGACATTGCCTTCTATAGCCAAAACCTCTTCCAAAAGGACATCTTTAGCAAGGTTGGTTGGATTCCAAAGGCAGGTACCATGAATGCCATTGAGGAGGTGTTTCGGATCTCTCGTGCACAAACCTACATAGCCCTTTGCGGTACAGTACCTGGCTACTGGTTCACTGTTGCCTTCATTGATATTATTGGTCGGTTCTGGATTCAACTCATGGGATTCTTTTTCATGACCGTGTTCATGCTCGGTCTTGCTGCGCCATACGACCACTGGATCAAACCAGGCAACCATACTGGTTTCGTGGTCATGTACGGGTTGACCTTCTTTTTCGCCAATTTCGGCCCCAATTCAACGACCTTCATTGTCCCGGCTGAGGTCTTCCCTGCCAGGCTCAGGTCAACCTGCCACGGTATCTCAGCTGCCTGTGGAAAGGCTGGGGCTATAATCGGTGCATTTGGTTTCTTGTATGCAGCTCAAGGAAAAACACCTGCCACCAGGGACCATGGCTACCCTTCGGGTATCGGATTGCGTAACTCACTTTTTGTGCTTTCCGTATCCAACTTCTTGGGTATGGTTATGAGCTTGTTTGTGCCAGAGGCCAAGGGTAAGTCACTTGAGGAGGTGTCCATGGAGAACTTGGAGGAAGGTGAAGAGCAAACTCGTGTCTAGAAGGACACCTCCCCAATTTCACTTTGTTGTTTGCTTTACTTTTTAAAATGTTGCTTCAGTGTGTACATTTTGTTTTCTTTTATGCATGATGTGCGCATTCAATTACTTTTGATATTATTTACTGGATATACAAAATGGAGGTTTTGACTTTTGATAAAGTCTGAATATCATGAATGAGTTATATATATATAATTGTGCTACTATGCTTTGCAAAGCGCGGCAATATATATATATATATATATATATAATTGTGCTACTACATGTTTTGCAATTGTGGACCATCGGATCGCATTTTGTGATCTGTGCCGACATGATGATCAAAGATTCAATGATTCCATAATCACAAAGCGTGTATTTTGTCGTGCTTTGCAAAGTATAATAGCATAACTATATATATATATATATATATATATATATATATATATATACATATGAGATAGGCTAGGGTGTTTTATGGAGCACCAAACCCCTAGTGCTCCACACTGTATCTCCAATTTAAAATTTTCAACGACAGATCCGAACTGTTGAACATGATCTACATATTGAAATCTACTTGAAAATTGAATTTTACATTTTTTTTTGAATGTTTTTGCTATTTTTTAGAGAGTTAGGAAAATTGCAACGTTTGTTGGTCCAGAAACCGTTTAATTAGCAACTTTTCAACCTCTTTAAAAAAAGTAGCAAAAAATTTCAAAAAATGTAAAATTCAATCTCCAAGTAGATTTCAATATGTAGATCATGTTCAACGGTTCGGATCGTTCGTTGAAATTTTCAAATTGGATATAACGGATGTGGAGCACGAGCGATTTGATGCTCCATGGAGCACCCTAGCCTTTCTATATATATATATATAGAGTTGTGCTAAAATACTTTATAAAGCACCAACATGCATATACTTTAGGCTCGTATCTCGAAATACAAAGTGCAAACAATCGATCAAGACCATTGAAAATGTTCTTCATACTAACATTTTGGAGACTAAATTTTAAATTTTTTTTTACTATTTTTTCGGATGGATGCAAAGTTGGTTAAATTGGAGATCTGTAAATCGTTAGATTAATGAATTTTCCACCTATCCAATAAAATAATAAAAAAAATTCAAAAAATGTAAAATTTGGTCTCTAAATAGATGTTAATATGGAGAACATTTTCAACGGTTTTGATCGACCGTTTTCACTTTGTATCTCGAAATACTAGCTTAAAGTATATGAATGTTGATGCTTTATAAAGTATTTTAGCACAACTCATATAGAGGAGTTATGCTATATATATATATATATATATATATATATATATATATATATATATATATATATATTGCCTCGCTTAGGGAATTGTTTGGATAATTGGATGTCATATCACCATTTAGTTTTGCAACTATTTGTCGTTTTGAATGTCTCATATCACTATAAATATGTTTGTAATAATTAACTTCGTTTTTTCAGTTCTCTGTTAAGTTCACGACCAAAAGCACGGCAATCGCCAATTGTGTGTCTTAAAGTACAATTCAATTGCAAACGATGTATAAATTTTGAACCAGATATAAATCATTTACAAGTTTGAGTTATATTGAGAGTATTAACTTGTCATCGAAAATGCATAGCAACGTGATATGCTCAGGTTGATAAGCAACCATGCCCTCGTGATTGTCAGCACTCAGCACCCCTCATGGCTATATATTGGAGGCATATAACTTTATTAATTTATTATTATGGTGCAAACCTTGCGAACTCCCTGTTTTTATGTTTCTTTGATGTGCAGGTGCCTGTTTTTTTATTTTGATTTTACTTTTTCTTCTCTTTCGACATAAACCTTCCACTTGTACATACAAACTCTGTACATAATACTCACTCTTTGGTGAGTTTTTTTCAATGAAATCTGACTACATCCTCACCTTTCCATCAAAAAAAACACCAACTGAACACACTTGGCAACAATGTATGCCCATGTCATGTTTTCGTGTCAGAAGAGTTAAGGTGAAAAAGAAAACTTATGGCGTTTAGTTTGGTTAAATTATAACATATATTGGACTATTGGAGTCATCTGACCAAGTCTTAGGGTTGTCAACGGATACGATGCGGATCGGATGAAGCTATTTTTGTATATGTATCCGATTGAAATTACTCTTATCCATACTCTATTCTTACTTATCAAAATTTAATTTACCCTTACTCTTATCCATACTCTATCTTTACATGTTAAAATTATTAGATAACGAACGGATAACGACAATATGGATAATATTAATATAATATTTATCAGTTTTATAAAAGAATCATATTTTACACAAATACGCCTCAGATCAATATTTTCATAAACACAAGCACAACACGAGAGCACATAGAGCATATACATCAATGAGAAAAAATATATAACGCGAAATATTACTAGAGTTATAATTATACAATCAGTTTTTTAAAAGAATTAAACGAGAGGATGATAACACTAATCAAATAATTAGTTGGAAAAAAATTAATTTGGTAGAATCCAAGAGACAAACATTAATGTCCTGTTAGAAATTAAGAGCTCTATTGAAAAAATGATAATTAATTAGATGGGCTTCTAAAAAACTTAAATTACTATTGATTAATTTTAACATATATTAAAGCAAAGCATATATATTTATTTATATTTATATATATTATTTTATATTTATCCTATAGAATAACGAGTAAAAAATAGTCTTTACTCATATTCTTATTTGTTTAGCTAACGAAAAAAAAACTTTATTCGTACTCATATCCAATAAACTAACGAAAGAAATATCTTACTCATACCCGTCTTATCTAATACGATACAGATAAAAGAATAAAAGAATTTCGTTAACAATCCTACCAAGTATTAATGAAAAACTATTTATGGATATCTGGAATTTGTCAGCCTTTACCACGAAATAATAATAAGGGTAAATTGTTGAAAGGGTACTAAATTTGTCTTAAATTCATTTCTAATCACTAAACTTTAAACTATAATTATTCACTTTTAATCACTAAATTTTGATATATCTTCAAATTTAATCATTCTCTTATATTTCCATACAAAATGTTAATAAAATATGACGTAAAACACATCTCACTTTTCAAAAATCATCGTAATAATTAATCCATCAAAATTTAGTCACTAGTCACTGTAAGTGATCAAATTGAAATTGAAGGATGTGTTGTGCACCTACTATAAAAAGCTTCAAATTAAACCCAATATTTAGGTTGCAATCAATACATGCGCACATGCATCGTGTTTGGGAATCAGATGAAAATTTAATCTGAATTTAATTAAGGAAATAATAAGATTTGCTTCGATGTACACCTTTGATTGAATATATCAAAAGTACCACCCAAATTGCATTAACTTTATATTGCCTCTGGGTCCTGAATATCCACAAACTGGATCCATATGATATTTTTAAAATAAGCACCACAATTGAACTTACAAGAGCAGGAATACCAATTAGATCTCCAATAAAAAAGAATGCATAACACAAGAAAAACACATAAAGATATCTCACACGATGGAGTTTGAAATGGCAAAGAGAATCTGCTTTATGAGAAGAGCAAAAGAAAACATAATTTATACCTTGGCAAAGAAAATGGCCCACCTTTTCTGTCTTTACTCAGAACTCTTTTGTTCTATGGTAGTCAGTTTTAGGCTATGCCGTGCTATATATTTATGCCCATTAACATTAATACAAGGAAAAAGAAAACAATTGAATGATAAATCGAGGTGAGCCTTATTAGACGAGCTACAAAATTTTGTTTTTTCAAGAGAGTTGGTTGGCTTAAAGCAACATGGATTGGGGGTTCTCAATGTATCCCTTGAATGCCTTCAACCATTCAGCTCCAATAGCACCTAATACAATTAACACCAGATATCAGTAACAAAACTACATTGAATACCAGTGAATTTGTGTGTGCGAGAGAAGGAAAGAGGTACCATCAATGACACGGTGGTCACAGCTCAAGGTGACAGACATGAAGGAACCAAACTCGAACTGTTCAGGAACCTTACCAGGGATCACTCTCTTCTCAGCTGTATATCAAACAAACAGTAAAAAAGACAAAAGAGTGTGCCAAGTTAATTGTGAGTAAAATGCAATGTAACGAGTAAAATGGCATCCAAATATGCATTATCCGTAAGATGGCTAACTAAGTTGTTCAACATCTTCCGGTCAAATAAATTGCCGGACGAACGGAGAAGTATATTAGTACCTATCTTCAAAAATAAAGAAGATATTCAAAGTTATATTAATTACAGAGGAATCAAGCTTATGAGTCATACAGTGAAGCTTTGGAAAAGGGTGATTGAACATCTCGTTTAAGAAAGATTATAAGCATTACGGAAAACCAATTTTGTTTTATGCCCAGACAATCGATTACGAAAGCGATTTTCTTGACAAAACAACTAATAGTGATATAGAGAGTAGAAGGATTTATATATGATATTCATCGACTTGAAGAAAGCATATGATAAAATGCTGAAGATGGTCATGCGGCGGGCACTTGAAAAGAAGAAAGTTCCAACAAAGCACGTCAATCTTATCAAGGATATGTACGATAACATTATGACTAGTGTCAGAGCACTTGACGACGAGACTGATGACTTTTTCATTAAGGTAGAATTACATCAGGGGTTAGCCTTGAGCTCGTACATTTTTGCCTTAGTGATCGATTAGATCACAAAAGATATACAAGGCGAAAAACCCACTCGCCTGAACCGACCCAAACCCGACCTGATCACATTTTTGAGGAAGTCAAACAACCCGAACCTGACCCGATCCGACGCAACACCCCTTGACCTGTAACCCGACCCGATCCGACCTGAGACGACCCGTAAACCGATCCGAAGCGACACCTACGAACCTGAACCCGACCCGACCCGACCTGACAAGACCTGCAACCCGATCTGAAGCGACACCTGAAGACCTGAAACCCAACCTGCTTCGACTCGTAACTCGATCTGAAGCGACACCTGATCCGACCTAGCACAACCCATAGCACAACCCAAACCCGACCTGATCTGATTTTTTAGAAAGTCTAACAACCAGAACCTAACCCGACCCGACCTGGCACGACCTGTAATCCGATCCGACACGACAACCGTTGACCTGTAACCCGACCCGACCTGAGACAACCCGTAACCCGATCCGAAGCGACATCTACGAACCCGAACTCGACCTGACACGACCCGCAACCCGATCTGAAGCGACACCTGAAGACCCATGAAGACCCGAAACTCGACCTGCTTCGACTCGTAACTCGATCCGAAGCGACACATATGGACCCGAAACCCGACCCAACTCGACTTATTTCGACCCATGACCCGATCCGAAGCGACACATGTGGACCCAAAACTAGACCCGACCCGACCCGACCCGAGATGACCCGTAATCCGATCCGAAGCGACACCTATGGACCCGACCCAACCTGAGACAACTTGCAACTCGATTCGAAGAAACATCTGAGGACCCGAAACTCGATCCGACCCGACCTAAGACTTGTAACACAATTAGAAGTGACGTTTGAGTGCCCATAACCTGACCTATATTACCTGAACCATAATATACAATCATCATAAATAATTGAATCAAGCTACTAATAAACCGAAGCAAATAATTAAAATATCAAACAATAACTATACTAAATTAAATTCCTAAGTATAACATCATATATAGAAATATTTTTGCAAGTTTTAAATAAATTTTCAACCAGTCATGAAAATTAAAACAAATATTATGAAAAAAAATTAGTGCATACAAAACTTTTATACACTCCAATCAGTTCAAATGAAATAAATTCATGAACTCAAAATTAAAATAGTAGGTATAACTTAACTTGATCTAATCTCGTCTGATCCGATTCAACACACGAAAAAGGTTGTTGCTTGACCCAAATTCGAATTCGATCTCGCTTTACCAGACTCGACTCCTCGAAAAACTAACACTCGATGATCTGAGATCTAACCAGATCCATGACCCGAAAGTAGCCGGCACTCGACGACCCGAGACTTGATCCGACCCATGACCTGAAAGTTCTCGGCACTCAACGACCCGAGATCCGACCCAACCTCGCCCGACCCAACTCGTGACCCGAAAGTTATTGGCACTTGACTACCCGAGACTCGACCCGACCTCGCCCGACCCAACCCATGACCCAAAGGTTGTCGGCACTTGTCAACCCGAGACCCGACCCGATCTCGCCCGACCGAACCCATGACCCGAAAATTTTTGACACCTGACGACCCGAGACCCAACTTGATCTCACCCGACCCGACTCGTGACTCGACTTCTGTCGAAAGTCAAACTACCTGACCCGACCGAACCCAAACCCATCCGACCCACCCGATTGCCACCTCTACTTTTTGAGGACGATGTGGTCCTAATTGACGAAAGTAATGTAGGGGTGCGAAGAAAATTAGAGCTGTGGAGGAAGACTTTAGAATCAAAAGGTGTTAGACTTAGTAGGACTAAGACCGAGTATATGAAGCACGAGTTTAGTGACGTTTGATCAGAAGATGGAGATGTCAGTTTAGATGGACAATTAATGCCTAGAAGAAATACCTTTCGATATTTGACATCGATGCTACAGAGTGATGACGAGATTGATGAAGATGTTAGCCATAGAATAAGAGCAACTTGGATAAA
The DNA here is from genome assembly GCA_964058865.1 of Eleocharis quinqueflora. Lineage (NCBI taxonomy): Eukaryota > Viridiplantae > Streptophyta > Magnoliopsida > Poales > Cyperaceae > Eleocharis > Eleocharis quinqueflora. Next base: position 12,660 of record CAXKVX010001942.1, on the reverse strand, counting down.
ATGGCGACAAGTATCTGAAATCCTATGCGACAAGAAAGTCCCACAAAGGTTGAAAGATAAGTTCTAAGGACGGCGACCAAGCCTACAATGTTGTATGAAGCATAATGTTGGGCTACTAAAGGGCAACACATACAAAAGATGAGCATGACAAAGATGTGTATGTTATGGTGGATATGTGGGCATACAAGAAGGGATCGCATTATAAATGACGATATACGTGACAAGGTAGTGGAGTTTGAGATGATATGGACATATTCAGCAGAGGCCTTCTGATGCACCATTACGTAGTGGAGTTTTTAGTTGTGTTGAAAACACGAGAAAAGGTAGGGGTTAACCGAAGTAAAAAAGGACTTAAAGGCATGAAATGTCTCCAAAGAGCTGGCATGCATGAAAGTCAGCGATCTTGCCGATCCACATACCAGAATCGTGACAGACTAAAATTTAGTAGTGGTATAGTTGTACGACTTTAGTCCAAGATTAACGACGTATAGCACTAGTCTAAACTTGCGATTTGTAGAATATTGTATTATTATTATTATTATTATTATTATTATTATTATTAGCATTATTATTATTATTACTATATTTCTATTTTTACTAATATTTTATTATGTATTATATTATTATTATTTATATTGATTTTTCATTTAAGATTGGGTTTCATTTCTAGCCTACCCAATTTATTTGGGAATAAAGGCTTTGTTGTTGTTGTGGTATATATATATGCTTTAGGTAATAATTCATGAACTTTTAACCCAAAAATATCAATGAACTATATAATCTTATTGCTCATGTACAATACCAAAACTCTTTGTTTTAAAAATTTATTTTGATTATCCTAGGTCTAGACAATTGCAAGACGAGCATCGTCGATGCATCACCCATCCTAAAGAGAGGGAGAACAAAAACAAGAAGAATGATAAATACCAGATCCAACAGCCAAGATGGCACATTGAGGAGGGTTAACAATAGCACAGAATTGTTTTATTCCAAATGGGCCACCCAAGTTCGATATTGTAAATGTCCCACCCTGCATTAACATGCATAAAGAGAGATGAAGAATCAAATTACTAAATTAAAACCTCATAACCACAAAGACCAGCAAAATATTAATGCATCAAACCATTTTATATGACAATCTTAACTTCATTAGATACCTCATAATCTTGGGGCTTGAGGTTATTCTCCTTGGCTTTCTGAGCCAGCACTTTCACCTCTTCTGCTATTGCTGACAAACCCTTCTTGTCGGCATCCTATAAAATGAAATTTTCAGGGTTTAGAAATTACAATAATGTGCTACATTTGGATGTAGTTCATCTATCCAACCTGCTGGTAGTATTATGATATGAAAGTTCTATCAAAGTTATCCTTCTTTATGTGGCTCTTTTTTGTTTGGAATTATATCATGAATTATGCTGTATCTCAATGTGATGTAGTTTTAAGAAGAATGAAAAATGAGAGAAGAACAAGTAACCATACCTTGACAACAGGTACAAACAAACCATGGTCGGTTTGCACAGCAACATTGATATTTACGTTATGGTACCTGAAACCAATAATATGTTGATATTCAAAAGATCAAGTATATTGGTTTTCTGCAAATCTGGCACATTAAAATCGAAGAGCAATCACTCATTACAAATATAGTAAACTAGGTGACTCACTGGCGGATAAAATCATTCATCCAAGAGCTGTTGCACTGAGGAACTTTCCGAAGGGCCAAAGCAGCCGCCTATGCATATACCAGATTCAAGATCAGAAGTTATAGTAAACTGGTAATTGGTGGTCCTCAGTAATCCGTATCAGGGCGGTAGCAATAACAACAGATGGTGATTTGGGTTTCACTTAGATCCACAACTGTAGCTCATAGCTCATGGCTGGCCCGAATTCAAATCAAGCTGATGAGCTCGAATAACTAAACAAATTGAACTCAAGATGGGGTCAGCCCTCTGAGCTCAATTATCAAGCTAGGATATCAATATATTATAATTTTCTTTATGGGAGGCCTCTCAAACCATCAAGCTTAGATAGAAAGAATTGAGACTTGTACTGATTTTTTTTTCTTTGATTTTTATATGGCAGGCCTCTCAAACTAGCAGGCCTACATAGAAAGGATTAAGATTAATTAAAATTTTAATACTGTGTCACAAGCCGAGCCATACATGATCACGGGCAAGCCCCCAAAATCAAACTGGCTCAAATTTTACACGAATCAAACTCGGTCAATTTTTCAGCACAGAAACGTAATACTATTTCTCAGCTAGCTCCGGTTTGAGTAGTTTGCAGCCATAGTTTTACTGCTACTGTATTGTTCTTTGAATTTATTCACCAATTCTGATAATGAAGTTGCCTTCTAAACCAGCACAACCTGCCTATTCAATAATCTATACCAGCTCTGTTATTAAGTATAAATGGAATAAAAATAGTTAAAAGACCTTAATAACTAGATCATTGACAGATATCCTCTTCCCACCAGAGGCTTCTTGCAAAGCATTCAACTCTCCACGCAACCTGACATAAAAGAAAAGACAACATCTAATTAATATCCAACTTCAACAACAACAACAATAACAACAAAGCCTTTAGTCCATAACAAGTTGGGATATCTAATAAATATCCGACTTTGTTTAAAAAAACAATTATTTAGAGTAGATGGTATATACAACGCTTACTTCATCAGCTTGTCAACACAAGTGTCAACAGTCAGGTAGTAGTGGGGAATGGTTTGCTTAGATTGTAAGAGCCGCGCTGCCGTAATCTGCAAAGGTATACCAAAAATGTAAAGTCTTCTGTATAAGATGTCCATGGATAATATTAGATCAGCGGCACAGTGCTCAAAATCTCCTTGATTTTCAGTTCTTGGTGAAAATACCAAAATGTAACCAGGAGATATCAGAAAACATAATCCAAGAGAAAAACTGAAAAGCAAGGAGATTTTGAGGCTATCAGGTGAGATGACACTTGGCAAAAAAGAAAGCAACAATAAAAAGAACAAAAGAATAGAACAAATCAGAAGAGGGAGAGGTCAGACCTTTTTAATCTGAGAAAGTGGAAGGTCAGCATAATCTAGTGTAGAAGATGGGGTCTCCTTGACAGAAGCACCTTTTGTTGCCGAGGCTTCAGAAGAGAAAGGAAATAAGTGAAAAGCACAAAAGAATAGGCGTCAAGCTATGTCACATATAGGAGAAAATAAATCTATAATTAAGAAGTACAATGTACAAGTTTCCACGAGCAGCTTTTGATTGTGTGAAAGAAAACATACCAAGATAATCTTCAACATCTGCCTTTACAATACGGCCATCAAGTCCTGTTCCCTTTAAGCTTGATAGTGGTACCTATACCATACAACAATTTCTATTTCAGCTAAACATTACCTAGCAAGTTTTATGCTAAAAGCAGTTACAGGTTATTGTACTTGATAGACTTGTCCTTATTTGATAGAATAGACCTGCAACATGCTTTTCAGCTATTGTTTTCTGTTTTCTTAAATCAGTTGGTGCTTAGAAGTAAAAGGGATATGGTACTAATGTTCATACTATGCTGGGTTGGTCCGGACCAAGTCAATGTTATCTTGTAAATATCAAACCTTAGCCAACAAATTAATAAACAAGTACAAACAATCAAAAACATACTTTATTGTCCTCTGCCAATTTTCTGGCCAGAGGGCTTGCAAAAATCCGGTCACCCTTCTGAGAGCTCTCTTCAGCCTTAACGGATTTCGGTTCAGGTGCCTTAAGAGGCTGACTCTCCACTTCCTTAGGTGGGGCTGGTTCAGACGGTGCAGATGCTTTTGTCGCAGCAGGCCCAGAAGGAGAGGAGGAGACTTCATAATCTTTGAATTTAGAGATGTCTGCTTCATCTTCTACCATGATGGCAATAACCTAAATTTAAGAGGGAAAAATATTTTCCGGATAATTATGATTTTGTGATTATTTCTACATGCATCCTACAAAACCTCAACATATTATCTGTGTATGTGTTTCTGTATGGTTCTCACAAGCATGGAAGGTTTTGCTAATATATGTTCATGTATTAATTTCTCTAAAATGATCCCCAATACCTTAGTTTTCATGCACTGATGCAGAGAAAGACCATCTAGGATAGTTATCTTTTGAAAAGATGACAGGACGGAATAGGTGTATAATCCGTATAGTCTGCACTCTGTACTAAATATTCCATGTTTCTTGTAAGGATTTTGTGAGTTTTCCTAGTATCCCTGCCCATATGCAATATTTACACCTCAAGGGCCTTACATAATAGTCTAGTGTTGCAAAGGTTCATATAGTGTAGGTAACAAACCCCCGCTTATGTCTTAAAGATAGTTCAAAGGGTATAGAAAAATGAGGTATAATATGCAGTAACCAATAGCTGTATGGATATTGACAGAATAACGTACATCACCAACTTTGATCTCTTTGGATCCATCACCATGGACTATCTTAGCAAGATAACCCTCCTCCATGCACTCCATCTCGACTGTCGCTTTGTCCTGATTGAATCTCCAAGTCATATTTAAAGAATAAACTACTTGTAATTATGTACTGGATTAAATGTAGATGAAGCAACATACAGTCTCAACTTCGCAGAGAACTTCACCGGGTGAAAGCTTGTCGCCTTCCTTTTTAATCCATCTAGCAATGTTGCCCTGGTTTAGTTAAGAAAGGCCCGAACAAAAAAGAATTAGCAATGAAATGGTTTAAATGTGGGAGAAGATGATTACTTTTAAAAAACAAACAAATAACTTACTTCTGTCATGGTGGGAGAAAGAGAAGGCATCCCTAGTGGCTGATGAGGAGGTAAATCTGCAATAATATACAAACATTAAGAGGACAGAGAGAGAAGATGAAGTTAAACCTACACGGAAATTTCAAAAGACAATGCAAAATAAAATAAACAAAGGGAACGCACCGGATGAAGAGAAATGTCTCACTGAAGCAGCACGTGCACTAAAATATAGAAATGATTAGTGTGGCTGCAATTTGCAAATGAAATCAAACAGACATGAAAATTTGACACGTACTTGTTGAACCCTAGACCAGCAGGTTGCCTGAAATGGGTGATGTTTCCAGCACTGCTCACAAAGACCTGAAATAATAATTGAAAATTATTCAAGTAAATAAAATTGAGTGCAACAAGGATGATATAATGATTGCTGACAAACTAAATCATAATTCCATCTGCTACTGTGAAACCTGAAAATAAGACTTGTCATTATAGCACTCCAAATTACAGAAAAATATCATCTCCACTATCTCTTACCCGCATATGAAAAAGGAACACGACAATTTGGGGAGTTCAGAGAAATAAGACTAGGTGAAGCTATATCAATTGTTCCCGAAGTATTTACCTTGAAAGTACGAGCTGGAGTAAATCTATATAAGCTATCTCTTTTACCAAGCAGACCATTTGACCGGAGGTCAGACACTCCTGATAAGCAAAAAAGCAGAGCAAAAAGGCCAGTAAGTCCAGACTTCAACTGAGAATGATTGGACTGGTTGCATCAGTCATAACCTATATATGCATACCATCTCTTGTGACAAAGGTGCTAGCATCCTTTGAAAAGTACCGAGCTAAGCAAACATTCTCAGCTTCCAAAAGGCTCTGAGCACTCCTTAGCTGCACAAATTCAAATAAAATATCAAGCAAATTATGTCAATGACCATTTCATAATAATGTTAGTATAGTCTTTATGCTATTAAAAATGACAGTTCATTCGACTCTACAAAGTAGTTTAACTGAAATCTACCTCTTACAGAGTTTATGGATGAAGATAATATCCCTAAATTTGATGGTAAGGTTACAACAAATTCATTTATTTCCTGATCCTTTTACTTCTTCATCCATTATATGAATTTTAGCATAGACATTTACATCTCCCTTTACCCATACCCAACACACCTACGCACATCCCCACGGGGAACAAAATTATTGAAATTAAGGGTAAAACAGCAACAGCTAATCTTCTAACAAGGTAAACCATTGTAAACGAGAAAGCGGATCATAACAGTAAAACCGATAGAATTAGTTCGTAACTATATCAACAAAAAGAGAGAATGAGAGAGAAAATGATTAAAAAATAAGAGATAAAAGAAAACAGAAATGAAACCTTGCGGGAATGGCGGAGCAACTGGGTCGTGCAAGACATAATCGGATCCGATCTGACAAAGAAAGCTTAATCTGAGACAAACTTTATCACCAAAATCGAATTAAGGAGAATATACGGAAAATTATTAAAGCGAAACAAGGACTGATGTGAGAAATGCGACAGCTAACCTTTTTCTTCTTTCGGCGAGGCAGATGAAGCCAGAAGTTAAAAAAGGCTGGGAAGGGAAGAATTTGGAGAAATATTTTGAGAGAGAGAGTGTCGAGTTTCGCTTTGCTTTGTATGTTTTTTTTTCCCTAATTCTTCGGGGATAATTACAATTTTACACTTGAAACCTCAACATATTAAAAAGATAGTCTCTAATTATTGTCTAAAAATTTAACTGCTCTCAGCTCTCGTCATTACATTCTCTTTTATTTTTTTTAATTTACTCTTACTGAGGATATGCATGTTCCAAAATTTGATTTTTAAAAAGTCAGATTTCGGTAATTAAGTTTCTAGTTGGTTCATCCATATGCTGATTATAGGTTAAACAAAATGGGGGTTAGTATTCTCATTGTTTTATTTTCTTAAAAATATTTATATTTTGACTTCATAAGATTTGAATAGTATTGCATTCTCAATCTTCGTTTAGAAATTTAGATGATATAATAAGTTATGTATTTCTTGACATTTATAGGAAAATTCTATATATTTTGTCCATAATTCTATGCTGACCTCCTCTAGAAAAGTAAAAAAAAAGAAAAAGAGTTGCAGAGGTTTGGTTAGAAAAAGTCGCCAAATTTTCATTTATCATGATTCATATTTTTCTGTTAAAAGTTTGTCGCTTCAAATTTTTCTAACAGATATACAAAGTTATTTTATTCGTCAATAAACTTAAACATTTTTTCACTTTTGCATAATTGGCACTTTGTATCTTTATCTATACTAGAAATTACATCACAGCGTATCGCTATTTCTTATTTTTTCGTTTTGAAGAAGAAGAAATTTTTTGTATTAGAAAAATAAACAGCGCAATTATACTAACTTCAATCTTTTTGTTAAATAACATTAATATTTCACTGAAATTAGAGTTATATAATAATAAATATCATACATCTTTTTTTAAGTTCTTTTGAAAGCATGGTGATTTATATAAAATGAGGAAGGGTGAACATTAATGGAGTGAAATTAATGTTATTAACGATTTGTGCTGAAATTAATGACGTGAAATTAATGAAGTGTCTCATTAATGACGTGTCGCATGTTCGATAACATGAACACACGTACAATGCAAATTGAAAAGCAAAATAACGTGTTTGCGTGTCCAAAAAATTGAACACTCCGACACTGAACAAGTTTTATATATAGTATTGATAGTTATGTTAATACGTGAAGTCGCACTATTGAAGAAGGAACGGTGTGTAATTTGTATAATTTGTTGGGTACCAGATCAATATTGATTCTTTGGACTCTTTATGGACTCATACTTTTTTAATTTCTTTTAATTTAATATAAGGATTAAAAGTCGAGTTTGATATGCTCATTTTATTTGATTCTTTGGCTGAATCGTAATAAGATATCTTTTCAAGCCACATCAGAAATTTTTTTTTTTTTCATTATGTTTTAATGTTCTTGCTTTGTTTTTTGAATGGACATGTTGTAGGACTAGAATGGAAAATAGAGCGCAAGACATGGTGGAAACCAGTGCTGTGATAACATCTTTGGATGATTAATGCATAGTTCTTAGTTTTTTTTTACCTATATTAATTTGCTTCTACTTGTTTTGTTGCTTAATGTTCTCTGTTTTTTACTTGTTAGCAGTGGCGGATTCATCTTAAGGCAAGTTCGAGTAAGTGTTCGGACTTGATTTTTAAAAAAAACGCGAATTTTAATGTATTTTTGTTATTTTTGAAGTGAAAAATGAACTTTTAATGATATTTTAGTGTGTTTTAGTGTATTTGTGTTCGAACTTGATTTCAAACTCAATGTCCGAACTTAGTTGTGTCCGAACTTAAGTGGACCTCTGAATCCGCACTGCTTGTTAGTAAGGGATGTTTGGTTTGGGTTAGCGGAATGTTTGTTGCTCTTACGGGGATAGTCTCATATTATCTTTTTTTTTTTAATTGTTGGTATTCTTGAAGAAATGGAAATGAACCGGCTTTTAATCTGCTTTCTCAAAAAAAAAACGTTGGACAATTTTTCTCTTACAAACAGAACACATTTTACCCAAAAGGCAAATGCGAATACCAATTCTTTCAGGGGTGTCAATGAGATTCCTGGTTGATCCTTTGAGGCTTTGACACCCTAGCAAAAGAAAAGTTTTTGAGTTCAGAAATGAATAAATCATTTTATTCCCATTTCAAAGGCCAACGTGCAGGAACTTAATTGAACCGTTGTAACTTGCATGTTTTTTTTTTGATTCATTGTTGTAACTTGCATGTTAAAGCCAATGGCATGTCATCTTTCACTTGTTATTTTAAATTGTACCAATTTGTCAGCTTCATGATGCGTACTTTCATTTATTTATGTGAGGTCTTCTATTCGTTCCTCCAAATGTTTATTACTTTCAATATATCTTTTATGAAAAAACAAAGAAGACTTCACATAGAAATAAAATATTGATTTTCTTTTTTATATCAAGTTTTTGATAAATGAAACTGATAGCTTTAACAACAAGGTCTCGTTGATTTAATTTAAATAATGCGAAATTAAAATATATAATTATGAGAAAAACTCATATGATAGCAACTAGTTAGCGACAATAAAAATTAGAGGTGGCAAGTCGGGTCAGTCGGGCGGATTCGGGTCGGGTTAGTTTGACTGTCTACAATAGTCAGATTGGGTCGGGTCGGGTGAGGTCGGGTCGGGTTTCAGATCGTTATGTATCGACAACTTTCGAGTCATTGGTCGGGTCGCGTCGACCTTTTTCGGGTGATGGGTCGGGTTGGACAAGATCGGGTTGGGTTTCAGGTCGGGCTGCATCGACAACTTTCGGGTCTTGAGTCGGATTGGGTAAGATCGGGTCGAGTTGCGCTAATAACTTTCAAGTATTATTTTGAATTTTAAGTTCAATTGGACAAGGTCATATAAATTAGTCCATAAGAAAGTATCATGTGTAAATAGTTATCTGTAATAAACCTTGCTTAATAAAATTAGGGGGAACCTACCCTTCTTTTTCTCAAAAAAAAAAGTTCAATTGAACAAGATCGGATTATGTTATTGAATTGTGTTAGTAAATCTTGACTTTCTCTAATGTTAATTTGTTAGTAAAATTAAATTATGATGTGGGCAAGATAGGAGTAGATCAATTTACGTGATATATCATGTCAAGTTGGGTCGGGTCGAGTCAGGTCGGGTTCGGGTCCTCATGTGTCGCTTCATCTCAGATTACGAGTCGTCTTGAGTCGGGTCGAGTCAGGCTAGGGTCCTCATGTGTCGCGCCATCTGGGGTTACAGGTAGGATTGGGTCGGGCTCAGGTCGCTCATGTGTAACTTCGTCTCGGGTTACGAATCATCTTGGATCGGATCGAGTTCGAATAGTTTAACTTTATCAAAATATCGAATCAGATTCAGATTGAAGGGATCTCTCAAGTCGGATGTGATTCTGCCGCCTCTAATGAAAATCACCGAAAGTACTTGAATTATTGTGAGCTGTCAGCAATGCTCGCATCTGTTGGGTTTGTAAAACAGGAATGAACTCCATTATTTGAAGCAGCTCGACTGCACACGTCAGCTCCGTCCCTTTCAAGTTCCTTTTCACAAAAATGAAAAATCTGATAACAAGTTTTTTTATTTATTGGTGATTATTTGAGTTATAATTTTAATCTGCTAAAAGGGAATATTGAGCGAGTAGAATTAATTACCGTGTTTTTATGTTTATCCAGATTATTTTGCTCAATTAAAAAAATAGTTAAATCAAATTTAAACGACAAATTCTAACTGTTGAAACAGATTTACATAATGAGTGATGCGTTTGCATATAAAATTATGATATTTTAGTTTTATTTAATGCAAAGTCAAGCTGATAAAAATATTGGAGAAAATAAATGCGTGAAAATAATTCATCAGCCTTCATTTTTCTACTGCTTGACTTTATATTACGAACTCGAAGAAAATGATATGTAAACACATCACTTGTTATATACATTGATTTCAACGATTTGAATTTGACTTAACATTTTTTTAGTTAAGCTCATCAATAATCTTGATGAGCTTTAACACAGTAGTTCTACTCATATTAAGCACAGCCTTTTAAAAAATAAAAATTTCTTAAGTTCATTACATAAATTTCGAACCAAACTCCATGCCTGCCTACTAGAAACGAAATCGCAGAGAAAGAGAACTTTTGATGTGAACTGTTGGGTTAAATATCAATTGTTCAGATTAACAATATAAAAATCTCTTAATCATATCGTTGACAGTCGAGCATTGATTTTTATCTGACGACTCAGATCAAATTCCGCAGAGAGCGGAGAAAAAAAATCCGTAGAGGATATGGTTCCCCCCTACCACATTGACAGGAGATGGGTCTACCTTAATAAGAAAAGATCACTTAACAATGGTTATTTTGCCAATTACAACTATGCTATGTATCTAAAATATATACAATTCTAAATTGAAAAAAAAAACAAATACGGTGTTGGACATATGATATGATGATAAACGAGCTCGAGTTGAGCCATCGGCCTCAAAAGAGGCACATACAAAATAATGTTTTGTACAGGAGATCTGTACCAGACAAAAATGCAAACCAAATACATCGCAAAAAAACTGAGAAAAATGACATTCAAACTCTTTCTAGCTAACATTGATTTTCCATCTAACTCAAAAGTTAACTAAAAATTTTATAGCTACACCACCCAAAATCAATTGTTAGACTCAAGAAGATCCTCGTCTGAGGAGAGTGAGGCTGGCTCGGTGTTCGAATCCAGCACCTCTGGTCTTGGATGCGCAACAAATAAACTTGACACCTGACTATTATTTCCTGTCCAGAATTTATACAGATGCATAATGGAATTATAAATTGTATTAACTGATGTTGGTGTAGAGTTTTTAAAGATAATTGCATTACGCTCTTTCCAAATAATTCATATAAAGGCGGCCAAAAGGCAACCCCAATGTTGTAAATCAACTGAGTTTAAAACAGTAAAGGAATTCCATAAGCTTCCAATTGATGTTATATCAAAATTTAGACTTATACTACTGTGATATTGAATCTTTTGCCAAAAGTAACAACTAACCGGGCAATGTAGAAATAAATGTTCAGTATTTTCCAATTGACCACATAACACACATGACATATCACCAGACCATCCTCTTTTAGACAAATTATCCTTTGTTAAAATTTTATTTTGTAAGGTTAACCAAAGAAATAATTTAAACTTTAAGGGAATTTTTAGAATCCAGATTGTATGTTTCATTTTAATGCTAATTCCTCCAAAATTAAGAAAAGCATACATTGATTTGACAGTGTAAATTCCATTTGTTTCCAGGGACCAAAATGAAGAATCCCCATTTATACTAAAAATGATTGATCGTAGAATACTTATAATTTCAGCTTTTTCTCTTCTCATTTCAATTGTAAGACCCCTAGACAAATGTAAGTTAATTTGCCCATTATTCCAAATCTGATACAATGTCACAGTATCATTTTTAGCTTTCTGATAAATCATAGGAAATTGAATACACAAAGGACTATTTCCATGCCATGTATCTTTCCAAAAATTAATTGATTTGCCATCTCCAATAATTCTTCTATTATTGATCTGGATATAATGATACAAAACACTAATTCCTTTCCAGAATGCTGAACCATATTTAGTGAATTTGTTATATTTGATTTTGATAATTTCTTTCCACAGACTCTTATATGATTGAAAAATAAAAAACCAAGCCCATTTACATAGCAAAGCAATGTTCATTTGTTGTAAATTGAGAATGCCCCAACCACCAAATTCCTTTTTCCTACACAATTTCTCCCATTTTACCAAATGTACCCTTTTCCTACCCTGTACTTCAGTCCCAGACCATAAAAAGCCTTTCTTCTTTTGTCTAACTGAACTGAAACCCATTTAGGCATTTTAAAAATAGCAATATAATATAATGGGATTGATGATAATACTGAGTTTAAAAGTACTAGTTTTCCACCTAAAGAGAGTAATTTTCTTTTCCATCTTGGTAACTTTTTATCTATCTTATCAATTAATCTCTGCCATTCATTCCTTGAAGGTTGTTTCCAATGAAGAGCTAACCCTAAATATTTCATAGGCAGTGAGCCTAATTTGCATCCCATTAGATTAGCATAGTATTCTCCTAAGTAACTGGAATGTTAATAGATACTAATTCTGTTTTATGATAATTAATTTTCAAACCAGAGACATTTTCAAAAAGTCTAAGAGTCCATTTAAGTTTTTCAACCATCTGCTTGTCTGATTTTATAAAAATCAGAGTGTCATCTGCAAATTGTAAATGCATTATTTGTTTTCCATTATGTAGGTGAGGTCCTAGTCCACTAAAATGACCCTTATCTATTCCTTTGTTCAAAATTTTGTTTAGAGCTTCAACAGCAAGGATAA
>CAXKVX010001941.1:0-35783 GCA_964058865.1 Eleocharis quinqueflora | reverse complement strand
CATATATTAAAAATTTATTGTATATTAAAATTATCATTAATTTGCTTTAATAATAAATATTATATGAATATACTACTTTTATTGATATATTGACAAATAATAAAAAATTATATATTAGTACTAAAAAAAAAATTCAAAAACACTTAGGGGCGTGATTAACAGTCGCGCCCCTAAGTGGCCCGAGCCCACAACTGCAAAAGCACATGCATAATGCCTTGATTTCAGGAAAAAAAACGAAAAATCCTTAGGGGCGCGATTATTAATCGCGCCCTTGGCCCTCTGTGCAATTTTTAGGATGCCTCTGGTCCTATCTGTTGAAATTCTTTGCTGCATGGCCCTCTGTGAATATAAGATGGATAATGTTGTAATGGTACTCTGCAATTTGTTTTCCTTTTTTTTGATTGGAATGTGGATTTCAAAATTCAAACCTTTCCTTCAATATGTTCTGACGTAATAGAATCGTCACCTAAAGGACATTACATTTTCCTAGTCGTTCTTTGATTAGAAGATAAAAAGTTATTGCTATGAACGGTTCAAAAAATGTTTACATCTTTATAAACCAAACTAAATAAACCGAACTAAATAAATAAAACTATGTACTCAAGGTTCTACAATTTTTAGTTTGTAATAACTTCTTGTACGAGTTTTTAATTTGAACAAATATTTCACTGAATTATGGGATCGATGACAATGATATTTTACAGGATAAATCTTAACATTTACACATTCGTAATAGGTATGATTCGTTTTAATTTGCATGAAAATATATATTTTATAACTCATTAAAATTGATAAAACATTTTATTTATATATAAATTGAAAACATTATGAAATAATTAATTATATAATTTAAATGTAATATAAAATATTATAAAGTATTATTGTTTGTATATTATAACAAATGCCTAAATTTATCAAAACCATTCGAAAATCATGTATTATGAACCTATAATTCAATTGCACGAACTAAACTGATTTTTTTTTTTATAAAAAATGAAATAACAAACTTATTATGTCTATTTTTATTAACTATCTATGACCAAAGAGATGTCATGAATATTGTAGAAACTAAAACTCCATAAAGCATAATTAATTTAAACATTACACAAAAAATTGTAGGAGCATTTTGATTTATGCTTAGATTTCAACAAGTTATCACAAACAAGATAGTTGATGGCCTTTGAAGACATTACCCCTTCCTTTTTTTTTAGGGTCACTTCACAAATATTGCAAGTTGATTAAGTCATTTAAACATTTTCACCAACTCTCATTTGTACCAACTTGATCATTCAACTTTGAAAAAGAACTAGTTTGATTTTTTTAGGACTAATTTGATCCTTCTATTTTATCCAAATTTTTTTTTTGGATCCTTCTATAAAGTAAACGGTATAATTTGGTTTATTTTCAAAAGTTCAAGGACTATGTTGGGGTAAGTGAAATTCAAGAGTCACGTTGGTTTTTTAAAAGGCATGAGAATAAAAATTGATTTTGCTCCATCTCTCAAGAAATAAAAAATTAAATGAGAAGTCTGAATCTACTCTTCGATTTTAAACCGTCGAATTAAAAAGGAGGAATGAATTTGAACTTAGTGGGCTTATTTTCTTCTAAATCTAATTCATTGATTAGAATTAAAAGTTCATATTTTAAAAAGCAGGATCTTACTTTTCATTTTGAAAAATAGAATCTTGTAGGCGATTTCACTCAATGAGTTGTTGAAGGGTCAGAATTTAATCATTTTTTATTTATTTAGGTCATCTTAATATTAGAGACCGAATTTGATTAGAGGTGGCATAATCCGAGGTGACTCGAAAAAATCATTCGATCCGATTCGATTCAAATTTGATATGATCTGATTTTTTAGGAAGTCTAACTAATCTAAACTCGACCGATACGACTCGTAATCCGATCCGAAGGGACACTTGTTGATTCGTAACCCGACCCGACCCGAGAGGACCCCTACCCAATCCGAAGGAACACCAATAGACTCGAACCTGACCCGACTTGACCTAACATGATCCGCAACCCGATCTAAAGCGACACCTGAAGATTCGAAATCCGACCCGACCCAAGACGACCCCTACCCGATTCGAAGGGACACCAATAGACCTGAACCTGACTCGACGTGACCAAACATGACCCGCAACCGGATCTAAAGCGACACCTGAAGATTCGAAACTCGACCCGAACCCGACCTGCTTCGACCCGTAATCCGATCTGAAGCAACACATGTGGACCCGAAATCCAACCCGACCCAACTTGTTTAATCCGTAACCCGATCCGAAGCGACACATGAAACCTGAAACCTGACGCAACCTGAGACGACCTATAACAAGATCTGAAACTACACCTATGGATCCAAAACCCGACCTGAGACGACTCGCGACCCGATTCGAAGCAGCATCTGAGGACTCGAAACTCCATCTGACCTGACCTGAGACCACCGATAACACAATCAAAAGTGACGTTTGAGAATCTGTAACCTGACCTACCTGACCTGAACCATAAATATACAATCATCTTGAATAATTGAATCAAGCTACTGATAAATTGAAACAATCAACTAAAATATCAAACAATAATTAGTAGACTAAATTAAATTCGTAAGTATAACCCATATATAGAAATATTTTTGAATGTTTTGAATAAATTTTCAACCAACCATGAAAATTAAAACGAACATTGAAACAGTAGGTATAATTTTCAACCAACCAACAAATTTTTTTATGCATTGAAATCAGTTCAAATGAAATAAATTCATGAACTCAAAATTGAAACAGTAGGTATAATTTAACCGATCTAATCTCGTCTGATTCAACACACGAAAAAGGATGTTGCTTGATCGAAACAAATTCGATCTCGCCCTACTTGACTCAAAACCTAGAAATACTAACTCTCGATGATCCGAGATCTAATCAGATTCATGATCTGAAAGTTGTCGACACTCGACGACTCGACTCGTGACTCGAAAGTTGTCGACACTCAACGACCCGAGACCCAGCTCGATCTCGCCTGACCCAATCGTGACCCGAAAGTTGTCGAGACTTGTGGATACGAGACCTGACCTGATCTCGCTTGACTAGTCGAAAGATGTCGGCACTTGTCGATTCGAGATCCGATTCGATGTCGCCTGACCCGACCCGTGATCAGAAAGTTGTCGACACTTGATAATCATAAACTGAACCGGATCTCGTCCAACCAGACCCATGACTCGACTTCTGTCAAAAATCAAACTATCCGACATGACCCGACCATACCCAAACCTACCCGATTGCCACCTCTCAATTTGATCGTAAATTGATTTAATTAAGATATCAATATCACTTTGTTGACTTATGTAATAAATGACGGTGTCACTGACTATTTATTTATGTTAGACAGTGTGTTCGCAAGTCGTAACCAACGAGTTTTCATTTGATGTATTCTCTTTCATGTATATATGCATTGATTTACACGTCAAATGTTGTCTTGAACCTCTATTTCGGTTGATCATCTTCTTCCTTGCTTAAGTGGATCTTTTCTTGAAATCACATCAATAAAAATATAAGATCACAATTAAAGCTATCATGATCGATCGCTTACCCATGTCGAGCGTTTCATGTAAATATTCTATATTATTTGATAAAAAGCTAAACAATTTTCAAATAGTCTCAAAAGTTAATGTTGTTAAAATAGTTTAACAGACATTGTCATTTGTTTAATAAATATTATCCTTTAAATATATGCCGTAAGGTTTCAATATATTGTTAAACTGATATACTTTTGTAATAAAAGAAGTATGTCCCACGGTGTTTAAAGCCTCACTTTCTCACGCACGCAGTGACTTTTCAACATAATTTCTGTTCCTATAAACATTCCCTTCTACCACTTAAATTACAACCACATGTCTCTTGACAAGTTGACATGTTGTAAGAGATTATTGAAAGATTGCAGCGGCGGAGCGACGTACATGCAGAAAGTCAGTTGTATCTTTTTAAAATGTCTCAAAACTGATCATGCATTTGAATTTTTAAAAAATATATTTATAATATAATTTTTAAAAAGTGAAGGGATCGAATAACAAAAACTTTGATGACACCAATTATGACAATAATCATTTTTTTTTTCATTTTCAAAGTCCAAATTGTTGATTAAACCGTTGAACATGATCTCCATAATTAAATACTCTTGCAGATCAAATTTTACATTTTTTTGTATACTGATCACTACATGTAAAATCGTTGGATTTTAGTTGAATATAAAATTTGACCTGCAAGCGTATTTTATTGTGGAGACCATATTCAACGGTTTGAATCAACAACTTGAACTTTGAAAATGAAAAAAATAATTGTTGTTATAGTTGATGCCATCAAAATTATTGTTATTTGATTCCTTATCTTTTAAAATTATACTTATATACATCATTTTAAACTTTCTGAAAAAATATAAAATATTGAACCACTCTCCTAAATCCGCCCCAAAGATCGTACCCCAAATTTCTGAATAGCAAGAACAAAATGCGCAAATACTTTGGACGAATGTGCCGATAAACAAGAAAAAAGTGTCGCATCAATTCAAAAAGCTTTTTTCATGAGAGCCGCTACTATGGGTCTCTTGTAATTTGTTTCTTTTTAAATTTTGATATGTCTGTTGCTAGCATGAACTTTGGAATGCTGTCTTCTGCCACACGGTACAGATAATGCAGAAGTTGTAAATCGTTTGACATGTTTTGAGGTTCGTGTTTGTCAAATTTATAAAATTAAACTTTTTCTGAGTTAAATCTGTGCCGGTCATATCTCGTAACACATCGTATTCAAACTGTCTGCTGCGTGTTGCGCGGTAGAAGATTCAGACCCATAAACTTGATCAGGTCTCAAGTAAAGAAAAGTTTCAACAAAGTTTGCACGGTCTTAGATTTCAGCCAACTATTCTAAGAAAGATTCTATAATGTTTTGAAATTTGAATGATGAATACTGGTAAGTGGAGAGAATTATTATGTAACTTGGAACTTGGCTGCCGAGAGGCTAGCTTACTTTATAGCATTTTTAATATAGCAATTTAAATTAATTGTTAAATAATAATTGTAGAAATTTTAGTTATTAAATAATTCATTCATACCTGAATACAATCAAACAAACAATTGAGAATTAAACACTTGACCAATAAAAAATAAACATTTGACTAACTCATCTTCAAAAAAAAAAATAGTCATAATTGCTAAATAAGCAATAGCCATACTATCCAGCAATTACAAAACAATTGACACATCTGCATAAATTATTCATAAGTAATTATTGTTGGAGATGCTCTTATATTATAAGCTCGTCTCCTTCTCCGTCCACTAATGAAATAAATAATTTTCATGTTGAACAACAAATGGTCACGATTGAACATGGCCATTGAATGTATTTACACGCTTAATTAGTACATTGATTCCTGATTGGGTTTAGGTTAGACCTAGCTTTTCACCTTTTTGTGTTTTTGGTGATGCAACCTTCAAGTTTAAGACTGAAAGTAGAACAAAATAGGTAAAAAGAAAAACGAAAACTCATTTGTTTACCAAATCAGCAATTCAGCATCACAGCTTTAACAAGCATATGCTTGTGACCTTTTAGCTTCCAGAAAAGATATTCAAACTTCATTTGGCTTCATGTACCGAGCCACTATTTTCTTTTAAGCTACAATAGAAAAGAGATTCAACAATCTCGTAAAATAACAATGAAGAATTTATTAATCAGTTGTTGATAGAAGTGTTAAAAAAAAATTCAGAGAATAAGGTAACAGTTGCTATAAGGGAGGCTATAGCAACGGTTATTAATAAACAACCGTTGTCGTATTTTTTTCGAAATTATAATTTTTTTTTAAATTCTAAGGCAACGATTTCTCAAAATAACTGTTTCTGATTATTTAAAATAATCGTTGCTTTAATCCCAACTCTAAAAATAAAGGCAAAAGTTCCGTCGGTTTGCACATTGATCTTGTCATGGATACGCACTGTACGCGTATAGTTGAGTTCCGATGAAAAATTATTTTAATTATTATGCATATTATTTTCGTTATTATGAATGTTGTTTTTGTTATTATTCATTTAATAACATGCATAACAGTTCAAATAATATGCATAGTAAATTAATATGAATTGTGCATGTTAATTATGTTATTATGCATGTTATTTGTACGATTATGTATTTGACAGTATTTAAATTCCTACTGTTACTATGCATGTCAATTATATTAGATAAATGTGTTATTATGCATGTTATTCATATTATTCCGTGTGTTATTTACATGCAAAATAACAAAAAGAATATGCATAATAACCAAAATAGCATGCACAATAACTAGAATAATTTTCAAAGTGAATGCAACTAGATTCGCTCAGTCCACATTGATGACACATATTGATCTTAGTTTTCAGTCGAGCGTACAGTCAATTATATGCATAATAACAAAAACAACATGCATAATAAAAAAGACAACAACATGCATAATAACAAAAACAACATGCAAACTCAACCTGACTGGACCCGTCTTGCTGGGATATTCGATGGAGGGATCGATTACGGGATCAATATATCAGCTCCCAAAAATAAATATCCCGCATTTTCTTTCTCTCCCTCCTGGTCGTCTCTTCTTTCTCTTTGTCTCTCTCTCCCCCTTAGCCGTCTCTTCTTTCTCGAGCAAATCTCTTACCTCTCTTCCCCATGC
This sequence comes from Eleocharis quinqueflora, assembly GCA_964058865.1. Lineage (NCBI taxonomy): Eukaryota > Viridiplantae > Streptophyta > Magnoliopsida > Poales > Cyperaceae > Eleocharis > Eleocharis quinqueflora. The sequence continues at coordinate 29,099 of CAXKVX010001941.1, read as the reverse complement.
CTGACCGCTTCTCTTCTACACTTCTTCTCTGTTGGTATGTATCACACACACAAAAACTTGTTGTTCTCTCTTATTCCCCGACTGATTGCTCCACCAATCTCGTGCTTCCTCACGCCGCTCCTCCTCCTCCTTCCTTCGTTTAAGGTAATTGTTTTTTTATTATTTTGTAGTGAAATAATACTTGATGTAGGTGAAGCATGTTAGAAATCCAACAATACAAATTAGAAAGTCTGATTTCACTCTAAAGAGCTCTTGTATTTCACCCTAAAGCATTGTTTTGAAACCAGATCGGACACCCATCTGGTAAAGCATCATGTCAATGGTTCACTGGTAAGACCATTGGATTGACCGGTTCACCATTGTTTTTTAAACACTTATATTAATCAGATATAAAGCTCATATATTAAAATAGTTAAACTTATATGTGATTTAAATGAAAAATAACATCTTAAAAAAATCAAATTTGTAAATTAATAAAGAACTGTTGATCCAAATAAAATTATAACTAGTCGGCCGTCAAATTAATCGAGTCAATTGATGATTTTTTTTAAATACTTGTATTTTGATTGTATATGAAGTGTTACAATATCATCACACCCATTATTATTATGAAAATTATGCACATATATATTGAATAATTATAGGAAACACTTCGTAATAATAACAAAATTTGTAAAATTTTATGAAAATTGAATTGTTTTAGAAAAATATGTGTGGTTTATATTAGAATGAATATGTGTGGTTTATATTAATTACATACATAACTGATGGTGTTGTAATATTCAAAAGACATAAGGTTCTATGTGCAAATTTTTCACATAATAATTAATAGGCTAATTCTGCAATGAACATGGATTAAGATGGACAGTTTAATTTTAGAAATCTGATGATTTTAAAACATGTATCGCTAAATACTTTTTCCGATATTAATTGATAAAGTACAGAACTGCTTGATAAAAAAAAGCCAAGCCTAGCCGTTAAAATTTTCTATCCATAGCAGAGGCACTCATAATAATTTGCATAATGTAAATTCAATGCATCGTCTGCACCAGCAGGTGGCCATTTCCCATTGAACAATTTTTAATTTAACCGGTTTTTTGATAGACCGGGTTCAACGATTTTTGAAAAAATTGCGAGTTAACTCGGATTGTTACCGGTTCATATGCATATACTGATATACGGTCCCTTAAGGAACATACCAGAAATTAATCGATTCCGGTTTTTTTCGTCCCAACACTCTGGTCCGATTCAGTTGTAAAAACACTGTTCTAAAGAATAGCTATTTAATATATTTTTTCTTTAGATGGTGAATTCTTTTTCATAGATGAAGAATTTTGTTCTTTTAAAAATTTTAGAAATTAAATATTTACTTCGATACAAATGTGTCATCTCCTGTTTGGTTCTTTACCTTGAAACTAACCTCCTCTATTTGATGACACTACATGTTTTGCTAAAAGAGTGATTTAATTTCTTCGTAAACATTCTAATAGGAGATCACATTTTTTGAATTGTTGTAAATCTTTTGTTTCTAAGGCTCTTACAAGAACAAAAGCCTCTACTATGAAGTGAAATTTGTTATCTAAAGAAAAAAATAGATTAAATAACATTTCTTTAGAGTGAAACACAAGAGATCTTCAGGGAGACATCATATTATGTAATTTCAATTGTTAGATTTTCATCATGATTCACCTAAATCAAGTATTGTACTAACTTGTTTGTATTTCTGTGAATTTTGTAGTTTAAGGACCCTTTAAAGTACTTAGAAAACATAGAGACCACTTGTGTTTCACATCTAGCTAATAACAAAAATAATGCAAATGAAACCAATTCTAAATAGGAACGTACGATTGTTTAGAAAGCTTCACAAACTCAAGGCTCACAACTGTATGTAATTATTTTGTTACTTGATTTTTATTTCTATTTAATTTGCAAGCAAAAAGTCACGACAAGTTGTTACATGAATCTAGGACTAGGTCAATTCCTTCGTGATAGTGGGATGCGAGAGAGATTGTAAGAAGTATAGCAAATGCATGCATCTTTTTTCATGCAATTGAAACTGCATCTCAAGTTAGAGTTTTTACTAGGATACTAAATCCCTACACATTTACATATCTGAGTTCGAAGTTTGGTCTGTCGTATATTGCAAAGAGGGATTCAACTTCTTGGTACAAATCCTTTTATGAGTTCTCGATTTTTTTTATATCATTGTAAAACCTTTTGTTTCTATATATGTGTTTTTGTAGGTAGCGTCTGGCGAGAGCTATTAGATAACATTTTACTTAGGATTTTAAAGAATGCGTAGCTCAATGTATGCATTTGATGTCTTAGCTAACAACGAATCAAAGTCAGATCTTCTGTTAGATTTTTTAGCAGGAATTTCCTCGTAAAAAAAATCTAACATGAGATCACACATTTGTATTGTTGTAAATTTTTTATTTTCTAAGATAACAAATGCATGTACTTGGGATGCTTCCTTGTTTGAAATTCCTAGTAATATGCTATTCTCCATCAAGTTGTCTCAGTTCTCCTCTTTGTGTAAATAAATCAACTCTAGACATGAATGCTCGAAAGAGGTATGAAGATGGATGCTTCTTCTTTGATGGAACAAATGGCAAAAATTTTGCTATCATTTGTCTCGTTATAGCTCTTTATTTTTTTTTTCTAATTACATGCTTTATTTTTATTTTGTTTCTTATTTCCTTCCTTGTGATATTGAAAACATTGTAATGAGATATTTTTATGTTGTATGTTTAATTTGAAATTATTTTGTAATGATATAATCAGTTTAATGATATATTATTTCTAACAAATCTGAGACTAGCCACAATTTATTTATTTTTTAAAAAGAAAGATATATTGCAAGTGTTATTTATTTAAAAATCAATTTTTTTTAAAAAGAAAGACATATTGGAACTGTTATTTATTTAAAAACCATTGTCTTAGTTTATCTATTAAAACAATTATTTAGACGATATTTATATGCTAACTATTCTTTAAACGATTCAGCAACACTCTAGACAGCAACGATTATATAACGTTGATGAAGACAATTTTTTACAGTTTACTGATCTTTTTGTGGCAGTACTACACGAAATATAGCAGATTTGCGCCTCGTGAGACATTGTTCAGGGATCAGTTATTGATTAACAATTAAACAACGTTCGCCAACTTACCATTTTGTTAAAACGACTTACTTCCAACTGATGCTTTGGCCATTTCATATACTAAATTTGTAATATCTACAATTATCAACTATACTAAAATTAATCCTAAAAAGTAACAGTATTATCTAATTAGATTACTAAATTTAAAACATTTAGAATCTCTGTTGATGAAGTCGGCGCTATTATAAGATCTAGGTAAAAAGGTGTCTTTCTATCAAATTAGACCATCCATGGAGAAGCATAGTGGAGCTAGGTGCAAAAAATCTTAAAATTTCGCTCCAAAGGTTAGCTACCGTTGCTTTCATTCGAATTCTCTTTTGAATTGACTTTGAAAGAAGCCAAAATTCCCTATATTCGTAGTGCAACGCCGAAACTAGACAGAATATGTTATATATGCAGCATCAAATTGGCTTTCTTTCTGGTAAATATTTCCAAACTTTCATGTTTTCTATTCATTAAACAAGTAAAGAGAATAAATGAATAATATCAGTCAATACAAGCCTAGTGCTTCTTTGCATAATGATTAATAATTAGGGACAGAAGTAATACACTATTGGATTTCTAAACGAAGGGAGCAGATGTAAAGTACTTCCTTCTGTGGTCTCGAATTCGTACCGACATTGGAAGTTGCATCTTTGGTAAAACTAGTAATATCATAATCGGTACGCAATGGATACCATCCTGGTACAGTGGTACTCGATCTCCTCTCAATTTTAAATTTATTATGCATGTTATTTTATTTTTCTCAGCAATAACAGTACTATTTAATCCTCCTTATGTCCCCTTATTTTATGTGCATGCATTTAGATGACTCTTGTATATGAAGTATAAAAGATAAAAATAAACTAGCCCATTTTATTTGGAAAAGAAATTGAAACGCATCCATAAAGAATAAAGTAAGTTTATCACATTAATTATTAGCTTCTTTAATCATGAAATAGTTTACCAGAAAGAACGGAGGACAGATGGCTGGATCCATATATGGTCGGATTCGTTAAAGGACAAGTTAGAACAAGTGTCGGCTTCATTTAAAAAAAAACAAAATTTAGCATATTTGTTATTATTTTCACTCATGAACTTTTAATAATATTTTTAATAAATTTTAGTGAATTTGTGTTCGTGCTTAACTGATTCTGAATCCGTCCTGAATCATTTATTTAATTTCACTTTTTTTTGCGTTTAATTTGATGTCACAAACGCATCCATTAGTAGCTCGCTACTCGCTAGGATTGAAAAATAGAGCTGTTTCCTTTCCAAGTTAGATCGAACGGTTTAAATAAACTCTGATTTTTTTTTGACCGTAGGCAATTACGTAATTAATTATGAGTGTTAATTCTAGTAAGAGGACGATTTAATCTAGAATTACATCTTCAATTTTTTTATTAATAAAAAAGAGTTTACGTAGGAGAGAAAATTAAGAAATAAAGAATGAAGAAATAAATGTATAATATGATTTTAATTAATCTATTCCCACTCTTTAAATAGGTGTCTGAGTTTGTGAGGCATAGGCATTCAGACAAAAATGCGATTGATCGTTTCACAAGTATATATATATATATATATATATATATATATATATATATATATATATAGAGCATGGCTAAAATAATATGCATAGTACATCACATAACGTACTATGCGCTCATTTGTATTTAATTTGGTCATTAAATTGAGATTTAAGTTGCTCAATAAATTCTTCATATCAAAATCTTGTAGGAAATAAAATTTCGTGATTTTTAGAGCTTTCTTGCTATTTTTTAAATATTTTTTAAAAACAGCCCAGAAATGACACTTTTGTAGTATTAAATCTGGACTGTTTTTAAAAAATATTTAAAAAATAGCTAAAAAGCTCCAAAAATCACGAAATTTAATTTCCTACAATATTTTCATATGAAAAATTTATTGAGCAACTTAAATCTCAATTTAATGACCTATATCTATATGCATAGTACAAAATGAGGTGTACTATGCATATTATTTTAGCCATGCTCATATATATATATATATATATATATATGTTGTTGAACATCTAAATAATCTAATAGTTAAGATTTCATGTAATTTCAATATTATTTGATAATACACTAACAACTGTTAATTATCGATAATTTAAATATCAAATTAATCGGTATATTATGAATTGTGCACTAAATTAACCAATCTTCTATGCTTGATATGTGAATATTAATACATCAAAACTGCAATGCAAGATTTTTAACTTGATGGGTTTTTATTTAAATTGTTAATATTGTCAGAACAAATAAATGCCAAGTGATTCCTCTTAAGGGCGAATTCATTTACGGGCAAGTTTAGATAAGTGTTCCTGCTTATTTTCAAAAACACAAAATTTAATATATTTTTAGTAATTTTGTTAGTGAAAAATGAGATTTTAATGATATTTTAGTAGATTTTAATGAATTTGTGTTCGGACTTGATGTCAATTTCAGTGTTACTTAATTGTGTTCGGACTTAATTTGACTATGAATAGCTCCTGATGCATGCAACCATGAATTTTTTTTTCAGGGGAGAGGAATTGAAATTCAAGATGACTACTATCAGATTATAGGAGAACTAAATCTCCAATGAATGGAAGAAAATATAAGTAAAAAAGGAAAAAATAAATAAGGATAAAGGGATTTGAATCTGTTGCTCGTATTTGAGACGTGCAGGATTGTGTTCGGCTCGATCCGACCGCCACGGAACAATCGATCATCACGGTTGTGATTTGATTCAGAAGACGGATACATTAGCCATTAGATGCGTTTTAAATGATTCAGATCGAAACAAGAAGAAAAGATGAGGAATTATACGAGCACCGGATTTGTTTTCAGGAGAAAGATGAGATAAAAAAGAGAGAAATATCGCGCAAGGCTCTCATTTAGGGTTTAAAAAAAATCCGGGCGGGTGCCCGGATCCGACCCGACCCATGGATCCCGGATCCACGGATCTAGCACGGGTCGGTTTGGCCCCAAACCCGTGTATGGATTGCCCGACCCATCCCTAGATCCGCCTGTGCCCGACCCGTCCTAGATCCGCCCGTGCCCGACCCGTGGAACCGTGCAAAAATTCAAAAAATAAAAAAAAATCAGAAAAATTCGGAAATATATATATTCAAATAATGTGCAATTTTAAATTCAAAAATTCAAAAAAATTCGAAAAGTTGAACGGATCCGACCCGACCCGCCCGGATTTATCACAAGTCGGGTTGAGAGTTTTGAGTTCGGACCCGTGCTTACCCGCCCCGCCGTACCCGTGGACCCGTCGTACCCGTGAATCCGGACGGGTCGGATCCACGGGTACCCGCCCCGCCCCGTTATTAAAACCCTACTCTCATCAAATGAAAAATGAAATGATGGGAGATGATGTACAGCTGAAAGACATAACAAAGAAGGCCTAGATAGTAATTAAACAAGTAGGAAAAGGTTCTTCGATTTTTGTCGCATCCTAATCTTTGAACGGTTGTGTTTCAAAGTGATATATACTTCCCGTTTAAGTGCACAAAATTATATAATTTTGTGCGATAGGTAACAGCTGTTATGTTCATAATGAATTAATGATCCTCTAATTAATAGCAACAAATTAATGAATTTGAAACGTATTAATTGATAATATATTCTTATCTTTACTCAAAAAAAGATAATTCTCCTTATCAGATTATAAGCATACCATATTAATTTTATGTGCATGACTCTATTGACGATAACACCGTAATCCAAATTATACTTTTAGAAATCAAGTTAAAACAAAGAAGAATAAACATATTCATAGACTTGTTTTTGGTCTTACAAATTAATTACATATTTAGTTTCAAATAAAGAGATATCATACATTATTGCATCAACTGATATCAGAATTTTCCTTTCTTTTGAGAAACAGCATTTATCAAATATGAAACATGCATCAATCATCATAACGATTTACTTGTATGAGGCATGATGTGTCAATTACATTCTGATAGAGAATTTTCAAATTGCATGTTAATTTGAGAATTATTGAAATTGTTGTGTCAATCATTATTATTGAATCTCTTCACAGATTAAAATTTTTGCACTGTCTATGAAAAATTAAAAGATGGAATGTTCTGAATGTTTTGTACCTCCAGGACAGAGCAAGATATTCAAAGAGGGCAAACAAATTTCAACTAGAAATATTTTTTTTAACTTTTTCGAGTCAAAATAATTTGGTATTTTTTCTTAGAAAAATGAATTTTAAAGACATTACACTGGGAGAAAAAATAGTGTGCCAAAATAATTATTCAATTTCATTTGTCGATAAGAATATTGTTCAGAATAACATAATGACATAGACTTATTTCGAAATATTTTTTTGGGGAAGAGGACAATTTTCAATCAAAAGTTATCTTTTCAAAATTTTCTATGTAAGCATTTTCTTTTCCTAATAAACCATGTATGACTCAATATAGAAATTATAGAAATATTTGATTTATCAATATGAACAATGAGTACTAACTAGAAATTGCATATCCGCGTACTGATACTTCTTATTTATTTTTATTTTATTTTTTAAGAAGGAAAAACTTCTGATATTAGAAAAATAAATAGTACAATTATACTAACTTTAATTTTTTTAAATAACAATGTTTCACTAAAATCAAAGCTATATGATAAAAAATATCATACATTTTTCTTAAGTTCTTTTGAAAGATATGAAATGAGAAAGATATGAATATTAATGGCGTGAAATTAATGTTATTAATGATTTATATTGATATTAATGATGTAAAATTAATGACGTGAAATTAATGACGTGTTGCGTGTTCAATAACCTGGACACACGTACAATATAAATTGAATAGCAAAATGACGTGTCCGCATATCTGAAAAAAATGAAATCGCCGACACTAAGCAAGCTTTATATAGTATTGTATTGATATGCCTCCACAAATAATTTAAGAAATTTAACTCTCATCTCATGCTTGATAACTAAATGCGCTCATTGGACATACTATTTTGACATAATATTTGGTGGAACGGTTATCTTAGTTGATCACATTAAAAAATAATAATAAAAGAGACCTGCTTTCATATTTTGCTAAAACTACAAATATTAATCATAATTCTCAATTTAAAATAATATTTTCTTATTAACTCAATTAATTTATAGAGTGAGAATATCAGAACAAAACTCCAAAAAAAAAATTGGTAAAATTACCGTGGCAGGATTAGGCATGGAAGGATGCTTCAGTTGTTATGAAATGGATCAGAATTCAAATATTGGAATAAAGTTGTTAAGAGCACGAACAAAGCATTCAAATTTGTTCCTAGTATTAACCCCCTTAATATTTCCTTAATTTTGGGAAAACTTATGGATCGATGTCACTAAGCAATCTCTATTGATTTTTCAATAAAGCAACCTTGGTTGTTATATGAATATGTGGGAGATAACTAGATAAGGTGAAGTTTCCAATAAAAAAAATGAATAAAATGAGGTACAGCTCAAATCCCTCAAACATCAAAACGCCAAATTTTGAACCGGAATATATTGTGACAAAAGCTTATTGTCATGATGAAAATTGAAAAAGAATGATAACTCTTGAATAAGGTGTCTGTTCTTCAATTAGGGAAAAAAAACAGAGGGATTCAATTTTCATGTTTTTGGTGCCGCTCAATGTTTATGAAATTAAATTTTAATTAAATATTTTTAGATTCTTCAATATTAAAACAATTTGATTGAATATTACATAAATTATTGCATCATTTTAATTTTATTTCAATAATCATCAAGAGCTAATAATATCAACGACCCAAATTCGATGATTTTGCCGTTTTTGTTGATGATTATCCAAATGAGGTTAAGACTTCACAATATTTTTCCGATATGTATTTGAAACGATTTAAAACACATCTAATGATTTGCATTTCAATATCAAACCTCGGAACAAAAACTAGACATGACTGACATAAAAAAAAACATGAGCATTTGATCCAGTGCCGGATCCAAAATGTATACCGGGGGGCAAGTGCTCTCCGATTTTTTTTGCAAAATAACCTTGTATATTTGTACGATGTATCATTTTTTGCAAAATAATCATTTATATTTAAAATTTTAAATCATTTTATTCTTTCTGAAAAAATTATAATTCTCACAAAAATAATGACATGTTTTTTTTTAGTAAAATATGAGAAAAAGTTAATAACCACCGAAGTTTATCTCTTATCTGTTTCCTAAAAAAAGAAAAGAAGATAACTATGTGGCTTATCTGGTACAGAACCATAATGCATTGCATAGCGCAGCCAGCAATCTCAATTTATTTGAAATTTCGAGTTTTTAAGATAAGAGCATGAAGAATATCAATGGAGGAGCCATTTGAAGGATCCCCACAAGAGTGCAATATGACAGCAGTGTCCATTTAAGAAATTTTCAAATAAAGGGAAATTCAAATTTTATATAGATTTTGTCTCATCATATATTTATAAGCTATAATTCTAGAAGAATTTGGAGGAAACAAGCTGCAGAAAATTTTGAGATAGCGTTATAAATTGGAAATAACGTTAACGGTAGAGGCTGCTGAATTCAAAATGTTGAGCTAAATTCAACTAGTTTTTGAAATTTAATTGCTATGCTTTTGGACAATATCATTGTATTCAAATTTTACGAAGTGGGCAGCTAACGTAAACGCTACCAATATACAACCATCAATAGAATAGTTATGCATAGAGGCAAACTATAGAATATGTAACTAGCTTGTTTGCTAGTTTTGTAAGTTTTGTTTGGTGTACTACATTATGTAGTTAAGTAGTGCATTTACGTCTTTGATTGTGTTGTCAATCAGACATGTTTACTTTGTAGACCCGTCTTTTGGTTTTCTTATGTGAGAATAAATCAAAGATAGATTCTGTAATTATAAGAACACTTATTATCTAGTGGAATTAATATCAGAAGAAAGTTTTGGTTATGAGAGTCTCGTAAACGTAAGCTTAGTTTGTTTGTAGGATGAACCACGTTATATTATGTGTTCTTGTGTTCTCTTGATCTCTCTTGCTCTTTACTATATTTGCACTTTATTGTTTGATTTGCTCAATTGCTCTTAGCACTTGCTTGTGATTTTAGCTAGGTGATTAAGGTCCGAAAGTTTGAATTGTAATTGTTAAAAATACTTTCGCACTAGCACTTGACCTTAGGACCTCATTCTCACAATTGGTATCAGAGTCCAAATGTTCATACCTAGCTAATCAACCATATCTTGATAATTCTTGACCTTGTCTTATAAAAAATGGCATAATTGAAATTTGTGAAATAGTTACCAATCTTTGGTGTAGGTTGTAAGTGTTGGCTCAAACAATGTCCTTTTGTTTGTAGATTTGCAAAACTATTTGAATTTTACGATTTCTTGTGTTTGAGAATATTTGTAGGGACATTTAAGGAAATTCAATCAAAACATCATAACCCGTTATAACACTAGAAATAGCGTTATAACGCTAGACCAAGTCTCTTGAAAATTGGCTAAGTTCTGAATAATCTGAGTCTGGAGTTATGTAATGCTTAGAGTTATAACGCTAGATCCAGTCTCTTGAAAATTGGCTCAGTTTTGAAAAATTCGAGTCTAGAGTTACGTAATGCTGAGTTAGCGTTACAACGCTATAGAAAATTTTCAAAAATAATAGATGAAGCCAAACAACCAGATTAATCCGTTATAATGTCAAATTTGGCGTTATAACGCTAGCCCAAAGTTCTAACGGTAAAATCTTTTGTCCTGACATGACATAGCATTATAACAGTACAATTTATACATAATCTAGCATTATAACGCTATACAAAAGTTGTAGAATTTAAATCCAACAGTCAAATATTTTGTCCTCACTCTAGATAGCATTATAACGCTATGATTTGTATAGAAGATAGCATTATGACGCTATACCTCGCATATTTCCTTTTTTACTAGATTTGAACACCTATTTAAACCCTTCTCCTCCAACAACCAAGTAGTTGTTGTTATGTTTAATCAATACATTTACCAGAAACCATTGTTGAGCTCTTTGAGCTCTTGTTTCATAACCAAATTCTTACTCAATTCCCAAGTTTAAATTAGCTAAATATAATATAGAGATTATTGAGAGTTTATTTGAGTGATTAGTTTTATCCTTTCATCATCTATTTTTGTGTGTGTTTTATTGTCTTGAGTTCCACTGGTGTGTGTAAGAGAGCTCAAGATAGTTGGCTCGATTCTCCACTAGTGTGTGTAATCGAGATCAAGTTCGATACCGTGTTAGAGTTGGTGCTCCACTGATGTGTGTAAGAGAGTCCAATTTCAAAGTTGTACATTGAACAATCTAATCTAGCTTTCAAATGACAGTACCATGACCACTAACTTAGCTTAATTCATGAGACTATTATACTATCTCTCAGCCACTCTACAAATGCAAAAGAAATTTAAAATGTCTTAGTACTTGGATAGTTTTTCGATGTTCAAACTCGTTATAACAGGTTTTCAACTGTTATAACGCATTCCTAACTCGTTGTAACAGATTTCATAACACAAGAAGTTATTTTTTTAGTTTATCTGTGAATTAATTTGCTGCTATGCTCAAAATTTGGTCTTTGATATTTATATGGCTCAGTTCAGTTATCATATATTGTTTTAACTTATGCAAATACTCAGAATGAGTTATGTTTTGGATATAAAGATCAAACAAGCTTCACAAAACATATGATTCAATCAAATTGACATTAAATCATATATTTTGCAACGTGACTCCTCCAACATAATATTCAAAAAGAAAATCAAATTGGAGGAGTCTAGTGACTCTATAGACAATTCGTTTAGTCCCACTTGTGGTAGGCATATCAAATGAAACATACTCTTACCATTTTTAACATGGCAAAATCGATCTTGATGTCCGAAATTCAAACAGGATGAACAAAAGATAGTCTTGGAGTTAATATTGCTATGATCATAGTCATTCTTGTTAATTGGTCTCCAGTAACTCATCATTAATCTTTACGTTACAGAAAAGAGGAGAGAAACACATTATAACAGTTGGGAATCCGTTATAATGGATGGGCAACCCGTTGCAATGGGTTGCTGCAACAGAAGATCACATATTGTTATTTAAGTCATTCCTTCTTCTCCAATTGATTATATTCTAGAAAAAACCAAAATTAGACACTTGAGTACTTCCTTTGCTGAAACCCTAGCCTCAAAATCTCTCTAAATTCTCTCAATTTATCAAGCGCACAAGCAAATTTTGTGGTGACCACGCCATCTTCGCTCAAGAACTCATCAATTTCATCATGTTTCTAGTAAGTTTTCTCTTGATTCTAACTTCTCTTATGGCACCTCCAAAGCTACCATTCAATAGTATCAAGAAAATGAAAGAGGTTGAAAAATAATTGGAGAATGAAAGAAACCAAAGGGTTATGGCATAAAGGAAGAACATACACTTTCTTACACACCAACCCAATACTAGTTTCGACCCGGATACAAACCTTACACCTCCACCTTCTAATCTGGAATCAAATCCCTCTTCATCTCAACAGGCACAAAACCCTTCTTCCTCCCAACCGGCACAATAAAAAGTCTTTAGCCCTTGGACTAACTAATCTCAAACCAGATTTTATACCGATCGGCCCTTGAATTTTCTACATTTCATGGCAATTTCCGAACTAGACCCGTTTCTGATACCTTCATTTTCATGATAAATGGAGATAACCAAATGAGCGAATGAGAATATAACCAATTGGTTCAAACAATTGACTATTAGCATGGAGACCTTTAACTGAATTAAACCAAAGATTTGCCTTGAGGAGGTAGATGCGTACCATTAATGACCAGAACATGATGAGTCATTTACCGAATACAAGAGGTAGTTAGGTGCCAAAGACCCTCATGGAGACTATTTCGACTCAAAACTACTTGCATTCCATAGATTGTTGTTTCTTCTCATAAACAACATTCTCATACCCGAAAAATGTCGAATATTACAAAAGGGAGGTTCAATTTCTCATAAAGAATCTAACATGAGGTTCCGTATTTGTATCATTGTGTTGCTAAGATAATAATTGCATTTTAGTTATATTTTAGTCTTTATTCTAGTCAGGTAATTTATTTTTATTTTTTATTTTTTCTTCTTTGTTATGACCATAGATTGTAATGTGACATATTATATGTAATATATGTTTATTGTGCTATCTATTTTGTCTGTAATTTGAAATATGTATGTGGCAGTTTAAATGATATATTGACTAGCAAATATGAAATTAGTCATTTATAAAACTTTTTTTTCAACTAGAGATCTAAGACAACGATTATTTAATAAATAACAGTTGCCTTAGATATTTTATTGCAACAATTATTTTGATAAATAATTATTATCTTGAATATTAAATTTTTATTTTTTTTCGGCGACACTCATTTAACAATAATTCTTCATACTCCAACCGTTACGTAATCATTAGACAAAGTGATTTTTAATCGTTTGCGGATCTTTTTTGTGATAGTATTAATTTATGTGCATATTGATATTTATCGCTCTCTTATAATGCGATCGATGCAGTCTGGCTTTTCTAACTATCACCCAAAAATTGCATCAAGTTGCCAAATTGGAAACGAGTCAGAATTTCCAAGGTGTGCAAGGCACCTTGTTCCGAGTCAGCATTTGCGTTTTTTCATGCAACTCATGTTGAAACGTTTGTGGACCTGTAACAGTTTTTAACATTTTTTCCTCCTTTTAAGATTGATAAGATGCATGAAAAGAAGCTCAAATTGTTAATGACAGCAAGTTATGTTTCCTTTTCTAATCTAATAGGTTTTTTTTTGTGAAGACAAAATTGATATACTTACTCATCATGACAGATATGATTAGATATTATAATACATGGGTCCGTTTTCAGCAATATAAGGTGATAAAATGCAAGATATAACGCTTGTTTAATAGAAAAAAATATATCCCAATCAGTGATTCATGATTAAATTATGACGGAAGTATAAACATAGGGCTTAATTTGAATGATAATTATATAAATGAATCAATTGGTTGATATATATAGGGAGCTGATACGTAGATACTAATATTGATACTGACTATCGATATCGATGTTATTATGCACATTATTTGAGTTATTATGCATGTTATTTTTTGTACTGAAATAGTTATACATGTAATTTTTTGTATTGAAATAATTATGCATGCTATTTGAGTTATTATGCACGTTATTTTATTAACATACATAATAATTTTTTCAGTACCAAAATAACATGAAATAACATGCATAATAACTCAAATAATGTGAATTAATTAAATGTGCATAATAACATCGATATCAATAGTCGAAATCAATTGTGGTATCTACGAAACATTATCCATATATATATATATATATATATATATAGAGCATGGCTAAAATAATATGCATAGTACACCACATTTTGTACTATGCATATAGATATAGGTCATTAAATTGAGATTTAAGTTGCTCAATAAATTCTTCATATGAAAATATTGTAGGAAATCAAATTTCGTGATTTTTAGAGCTTTCTAGCTATTTTTTTAAATATTTTTTAAAAATAGTTCAGATTTAATACTACAAAAGTGTCATTTCTGGGCTGTTTTTAAAAAAAATATTTAAAAAATAGCAAGAAAGCTCTAAAAATCACGAAATTTTATTTCCTACAAGATTTTGATATGAATAATTTATTGAGCAACTTAAATATCAATTTAATGACCAAATTAAATACAAATGGGCGCATAGTACGTTATGTGGTGTACTATGCATATTATTTTAGCTTTGCTCATATATATATATATATATATATATATAGAGAGAGAGAGAGAGAGAGAGAGAGAGAGCAAGACTATGGTAATATGTATAATACACCCCCTTGGCAGCTACTGCCAAGTTAAAAAAAAGTATAATACACCCCCTTTTATACAATGCGACTATGCATGTTTAATTTGCTCAATAAATTGTGATTTAAGTTGCTCAATAAATTCTTCATATCAAAATCTTGTCGAAAATCAAATTTCATGATTTTTAGAGCTTGCTTGTTATTTTAAAAAAAATTAAACAACCCAGAAAAATGGCACTTTTTAATATTAATTATAGATTGTTTTAAAAAATATAAAAATAGCTAAAAAGCTCTAAAAGTCACGAAATTTGATTTCCTTCAAGATTTTGATATGAAGAACTTATTGAGCAACTTAAATAATAATTTATTGAGCAAATTAAACATACATAACCGCATAATATACATAGGACATACTATTTCATCCTATGTAATTTCTGACCATCGGATTCTTGTCAAGATTAGTGCCAATATTAAAAAGTCGTTTAACTCTCTTTCTCCTCTCTCGATTTTGTTGTCCTTCTCGATTCTGCTTTCTTTTTTTAATTTTGACATGAATCTTGTCAAAGAATCGATACTCTGAAATTGAATAGGATGAAAAGGTGTGTCATATGCATATTATCATAGCCTTGCTCATATATAGATATATATATAGAGAGAGAGAGAGAGAGTTAGGCTAAAATACTTTATAAAGTACAAAATAGTATATATTTTAGACTCATATCTCGCATTTCAAAGTGCAAATAATTGATCCAAACCGTTGAAAATATTGTTCATACTAAACCTACTTAGAAAATTCTTAAACTGAGACGATTTACAAACATCCAATTTAACAACTTTCTACATATCTAATAAAATAGCAAAAAAATCAACAATAAAAATTTTGATTTTCCAGTAGATTTTTGTATGGACAACATTTTGAACGATTTGAATCGGCCAGATGCACTTTAAAATGAGACATATGAGTCTAAAGTACAAACTATTTTGTACTTTATAAAGTATTTTAGTCTATTTATATACAAAACACACACACACACAAATATATATATATATATATATATATATAGAGCATGGCTAAAATAATATGCATAGTACACCCCATTTCGTACTATGCATATAGATATAGGTCAATAAATTGAGATTTAAGTTGCTCAATAAATTCTTCATATGAAAATATTGTAGGAAAAAAAAATTGTGATTTTTAGAGCTTTCTTGCTATTTTTAAAAAAATTGTAGCCGCTCACAACCGCTCCATCATACCAAGTGTAAATCATCGATCCGGACCGTTGGAAACATTCTCCATACTAATGTAGACTTGGAGATCGAATTTTATATTTTTTGGAATTTTTTTACTATTTTATCGGAAGGTTTGAAAATTGGATGTTTGTAAATCATTAGATAAATAAATTTTCAATCCATCTGATAAAATAGTAAAAAAATTCAAAAAAAAAATGAAAAATTTGGTTTCCAAATCTATATTTATATGGAGAATGTTTTCAACGGTCTGGATCGACGATTTACACTTGGTATGATGGAGCGGTTGCAAGCGGCTACGAAATTGATGGCGGCTACATACCTCTCTCTCTCTATATATACATATATATATGTAGAGTTGTGCTAAATACTTTATAAATGATCAAGTCGCATATAATTTAGATAAGTATCTCGAGATACAAAGAACAAGTAGTCAATTCAGACCATTGAAAATATTTTTTCATATTAAAATCTACTAGGAGAGACCAAATTTTATATTTTTTGAAATTTTTTACTATTTTATTAGATGGATAGAAAATTAATTAATCTAACAATTTGCAGACCTCCAATTTAATGAATTTTCCACTGATTTATAATTTTCCACCGATTTATAAAATATAAAAAAAAAATTAAAAAATGTAAAATTTGGTTTCGGTATGAAGAACATTTTTAACGGTCTGGATTGACCGTTTGCACTTTGTATCTCGAGATATGGTCTAAAGTACATGCAACTTGATGCTTTATAAAGTATTTTGGCACAAGTATATATATAGCTATGTTATTATGCTTCATGAAGCCATGATGTATTTTGGCTTCACATACAAATTTAAAATTTCAAAATTCAAATTACGGATCCAAAACGTTCAACCTGATCTCCATATTGAAATATCAATTTTGCATTTTTTATTTTTTTACACTATTTTTTTGGGATGTGGAAAATCGGTCATATTGAATAGTCCAGAAATTATTAGATTAAAAAACTCCACCTCTCTAAAAAGTAGTAAAAAAAAAAGAAAATTATAAAATTTGGTCTATAGTGAGATTTCAATATGAAGATAGGTTGGATGGTTTTGATCGATAACTTGGATTTAAAATTTTGAAATTTGAAGTGAGGCCGTAACTTGAAGCCATACTTCATGAAGCTAATATCACAACTATCTCTCTCTCTATATATATATGGAGAGAGAGAGAGTAAGGCTATTGTAATATGCATAGAAGACTCCCTTCCGTCTTATGCGGTTGTGCATGTTTAATTTGCTCAATAAATTGTGATTTGAGTTTCCCAATAGATTCTTCATATTAAAATTTTGTAGGAAATCAGATTTCGTGATTTTCAGAGCCTTCTTGCTATTTTTTAGATATATTTAAAAAACAACCCAGATTTAATATTAAAAGTGTTATTTTCTGGGTTGTTTTTTTTAATATTTAAAAAAATAGCAAGAGAGCTCTAAAAATCACAAATTTGATTTCATACAAGATGTTGATATGAAAAATTTATTGAGAAACTTAGATTTCAATTTATTTTGAGCAAATATATAGCCGTATAGGACGGTCCTGTACATATTATCATAGCATAGCATTGCTTTCAGGTATAACGTATATTTTACTAAACCAGCTTTATGTATAAAATTTGGAAAGGTAATAAACATTACTATATAACTTGTGGAGGGCTCATACGAATGCCAAGTCACAATTGGCACTAACTTTTTCTTCCAAACCTCCCTATATAAAGGATGCCAAACTCTCACTTCAACACCAAGCAGCATTCAAGCTTCTCTTAGCTCACATTACATTCTCTCTTGAACAATCCACAACTCAAGAGAGAGTGTGTTTGTGTGTGGTGGTATCATTTGTGTTAGCTTCATTCAAGTACAGAGAGAGAAACAGAAATCATCTGTCCTAGTTATTTGCTCTGAGCTGAGATGGCTATGCTTTCTTTGAATCACCCCTGGGCCTTTGCCTTTGGAATTCTAGGTATGTTCAATACACAAATTAAATTTCCTTGCCATTTTGTATGTGCTTCATGAAACTATACAAGTTTTCATGCTATTCCCCCTTTACAGCACAATTAGAGTAAAGTATACAAAAATTGTTTATGGTACAGTAACAGTTCTGAGATATATTTGTTAAATGATCAAAATTTGGTGTATAAGATATATTTTTTTCACCTGAGTTGGGTGCACTTAGTGGTCAAAGGAGGTGGTGGACCTTATCACGAAGTAGACTTGTACTAAACAAGTGATGCCTCTCCTAACAAAATTTCCTAAAATAGAATGCTGTTTGTTGGTATCTTGGAATAAGTTTCTGATGGATCGATAAAGTTAGCATTCTTCCAATTAAATTTCCCCTGTTTGAGTTGCTTTCAGGTGATGCTCCTCTTTATTAGGAAAATGAAAAAACCTTTGGTGGCCATTAATATTGCTAGCCTTTTCAAGTAAACTTGAAACTAATTTTACATACCACAACAGGGTTGCACTAATTTTCTCAGGTTTCCTACAGAACACTCCACTGCACTGAAATTATAGTTAGCTCACAGAAAAAGACATTTGATTTCTTAATTACTATTAATAAATCACTACATGAAATATTTACTGACATGCATACATCAACTGTACAGGCAACATCATCTCCTTTATGGTGTACCTTGCCCCACTGTATGTTCACAATTCTCCCTGATATCCATTTCTAACCTATTTATATGTCATTTGGTTTTCTATGGCGATGTCTAACGACTATTAACTTCTACAGGCCAACATTCTATCGGGTCTATCGAAAGAAATCAACCGAGGGGTTTCAATCCATTCCATATGTCGTTGCGCTCTTTAGTTCAATGCTTTGGATCTACTATGCATTTCTCAATACCAGTGTATCTCTACTCATCACCATTAACTCGTTCGGTTGTGTAATTGAGACGATATACATTATCATGTACCTTATCTATGCCCCCAAGAAAGCCAAGGTTGGTAACATAGATCCAAATTGTTACAAAAAAGCATTCCAAAACATTTTAACCATAACTAGCTAATACGCAATTCGGTTGTGTTTTGCAGATCTTCACAGTCAAAATTATCATCCTCTTGAATGTGGTCATCTTCGGTTCGATTCTGCTCCTCACTCTCCTCCTCTCCGAGGGAGAGAAACGAGTTCGCATTCTTGGTTGGGTTTGTGTGGCTTTTTCTGTGAGCGTCTTTGTTGCTCCCCTAAGTGTTATCGTGAGTATATACGCTCATGCAAATTTTAAGTTAGCTTATATATATATGAAGAGGGAAATAAATAAATTAACATTCTTCATGCTATGCAGAGGCTTGTGATACGCACGAGGAGCGTCGAGTTCATGCCTTTCTTCCTCTCATTTTCCCTCACACTGAGTGCTGTTGCATGGTTCTTTTATGGTTTACTCTCAAAGGACAAATATGTCGCGGTAAATATCTACAAAATTCAACACGTCGTTTTCTTATCAAGAAGCTCACGTATCGTACTAACACAAATTACCACATTTCTTTATGTAGCTGCCGAATGTTCTAGGGTTCGCCTTCGGTGTGGCGCAAATGGTGCTCTACTTGATTTACAGAAATCCAAAACCAGCTGTCAAAGAAGAGAGTAAAGACCTTGAGCTTGGTGGAGCAAATTGTAAAATCAGTGCTGAGAAAGGATCAGAGGTGCACCCGATTGATTCAAAATCACCGAGCTCGTCAGATGAAGAGGCATCAGAGGGAGAAGAACAAACTAACAACGGTCATGACAATGCATCAGGCAATGAAAACATTCCGGTCTAACCGTCTAAGAACCTATGCCTAATTGTTGTTGTTTCTTTTAGTGTCTCTCGCTTTCTCTGTTTCTGAATTGCAGAATTGGTGTATGCTTGTGCCAAATTAAAATGCTTATTAAGGAAGGATTCAAGGTTTTCCTAGATTGATGCTTCAAAGCTTTGTATTTTTTTTCACTTCAAGAGTCTAGTGATCTAATTGCTTTAATAATACAAAGCGCTTTCCTTTGAGCAATTCTATGTTCCATGAGCTCTGTTCATGAAATTGACCATTATTCGACCATACATATCACTACACACGAATATATCCTCTGGTACTCTTCTGAAAAGAGGAGGATTAAATATGGTGAATCGTACAATTGCAAACCAATGTTGTTAAATATCTCTTTGAATTCTTTACTAATTATGAATGCTTTAGGCTATATAAAGGACGGATATAAAGATATGCCTTTTGTCCATAATAGTTTGTTGATACTTTGGTGCATTTCTTTCGGCTTGAACAATGCTTTAGGCATGGAATAGGGGAAGGGATGCACAAGAGAACAAAACAAAACAATACAAAACAAATGCAACCTCATCTCTCATCGCTTATGTCACCTTTCTTTATTTTCAAACGCTGCTTCATTTTCTTTTTCTTAAACTCAAGGTTTTTGCCCAAAAAATAGGTATCATTGCAAAGTAATTGCACCAAACAGAATCCAAGTTCTTTGCGGCGTATACCATGTAACAAAACATGAAAACATGCATGGGCCATAGTGTTGCGCTAACATGGGAAATTAGACCAAATAAGTAATAGCTCAGGTGTTTTATTTTACCAAAAAAATAACAATAGAAGAGTGGTTTTGCCGTTTAGAATTACAAAGGTTGATATTTCTATATGATTACTCCTAATATAATTAAGCATTTTTTTTTGTTTGTACAACATATATTTTATAATCTAACTTTCCCGACCAATTTGTTAATTTCCTACAAAACAAATTCAAATATTAAATGAGCTAGTACTTTATTTCTCTACCATTAAATTATGGGTAAAACATAGAAAAAATATATAATATAATGCAGTAAAATGATAGATGAAAAGTGAAAAATAAGATTTCACCAATGAAATTCTTTAGACAATAATAAGTGCCACATGACCATAATTTGGCGACTTCTGCAAGCTCAGTTTTCTTTAATGTGGGAAGATTCTTTGTAGTACAAATTACAAAATACAGAACTAGCTAATGCTATCTAAATTTTATATTTTTTAAAAGAGTTATAACTAGTAAATAAAAATAATAATAATAATAATAAATAATAATAATAATAATAATAATAATAATTGAATTTCAGTCAATGTATAAAAAATACTATCATCTCACACATATAAAATAAACTCGACTATTAACGATAAAAATAAGTCTATAATACAGAGAATGATTTGATAGAATCAAACTATTGTAGAATATTGGACTTGTAACACGATACGAGTTCATATAGAAACAAAAGAAGCAAAAGAAGCAAAAACAGAAGAAAGAACTGTTTTGTACAAAACAAATTAAATCCCACATGTCAGTTCTTGAACCAAAAAAGAAGCAAAAGAAATTATGGGTAACAAAGGAAAGTTCATCGGAGATTCAAGAAAGGCCTTCATCTCTCAAGAAGGCCTGCCATCGAGGTTTATTTTGTACAAAAGAAGAAAGAACTGACATGTGGGCCAAATCTGAGGGGCAATTTGGTCATAAAAAAGAATGTTAATTATTTTTATTCAAAACAATAGAAAAAGTTCAGATTTAGGGTAAATTTCAGAATTATAGAAGTATGGAGTGACAATTTCCAAAGAGTGCATTATAGGGTGACAAATTTTTTATTTTGATGTTTTGAGGTGGCACGGAACCAAATCCCCCTTAATTTATTGAATTGAAATTTTCTGTTTTTTTTACTTATTTTGGGACTTACTAATAGCATCCTTACACGCCTTCACTAAAAGACAAAAATAATTAATGTTCTGCTTCGTTCGCTTCAATTTCGCTCTACTTTGTTTGTTATGTCCGCTCAACGTCATGTCCTTATATTCGTGACTAATGTCTTTATATCCAATATAAATATCCGTTGGTTCCAAATAGTTGAGACTTGCAGGTATAAATACTCGCTTGTTGTAATATACGGACTTGCGAGTTTTAATATAAAAACTTGCAGATTTTAATATAGCAGGTTTTCATACTGAAACTTGCAGTTTCTAATATTAAGACTTGCGGATTCTAATATAAAGACGTTCTAGTTATCATATGTTAGTTTGTAATAATCTAGAAGTCAATAATACGATAAATCATCATAAAGCTTTGTTCATGAATTGAGTGATTAATAAATATTTGTTGCCTTGAGTATTATTGAATTTATGGATCATTCATTTATCTGACTAGAGTCAATAACTGCAATTGTGAAACTTCATAATATAGATGATATATACTCTTAAAAGTCTCTAACCAAGGTAATTAGCAGGAACACTAACTTACCGTTACAAGGTTAGAATGTGGATTAAAAGATGGTTAAATTTTACATATCATAGACATGAGATGTCGTTTTAATCACATAAATACATGTTTCAGGAACATGATATTTGACAGACCTCGAATGAAACATTAAATGGAATTGTGTATGTGTCATTAATGTTTTCATTCAATGTTAAGTTCTAAAGTATGAGGTATTCATCTTTCCTACTAAGAGATGTGTATTTGTGATTGCTATCTAACGCTGTCGGTAAAATGCAGTCATAACGGTAGGCTTTCGGTATACATAGCTTAGCTGAGGTATTAATGGTTTATCGAAAGTATTATTGTCCCTCGTATCTCTATACGAGTTATAGTATCACTGGACCCCTTGATAGAGTAGGATTATCTGCATGCAGTATAATTACAAGAGTAATTATATTTGATGAATCTCTTCAAGATCGAGAAAAGATTAAGTTTGTAAGGATGACACACACCTACCTTGAAACGACTAAAATAGTTTAGTGAATCGTGGTATTGTATAGCACAACATCATCTGTGTAATTGGATGGTCATAGTGCAGATGTCAGATGCCTCGTATGATTATAGAAGTTAAAATGGTTTTAATTCTATTTACCAACATAACACAGATCCTATTGGGTCACACCGTATATGAGCTAATCAGAGAATCTTACTGATTAATTATAATTAGATTATAATTAATATTAAGATGGTTATAATTAATTATATGTGATATATTAAATTATATATGTCATATAAGATGACAAGCAGAAACAACGGTTGATTTATAAATGTATTTGATGTGTTGTATAAAATCGTATCGAAACCAAACCGATACCGAATCTTGAGAAATATAATTGTTGAGAACAATTATATATATATATATATATATTTAATTTAGATTTTAAATATTAATTATGATTTTGAATTTGGATGATAACCATTATCAAATTAAAACCTTAATTAAAAATTAAAATCATAATTTAAAAAAAAAATCAAATTGATGTCACCACATCAAAATACTGTCGGCATAAAACATTTGAGGAAATTTTTTCAACCGCCCTTCACAATGGCATTTTGGTAAATATGCCAAAAATCAAGGGTATTTCGGTAATCGACCAACCTGCTTATTTTTACTATAAATAGAGGGGCGGGGTAAAGAGAAAAACACAATTTCATTCAACTCGTATCTGTTAACTCAGGATCGAATCAATAAATATATTTTTCTCTCTATCTCGGTTACGGTTGTTTACGGGATTCGAAAAAATATATATTTGCAAAAGTTGCAGTATTTCTATTTGAATAACTGCGAGTCGTAAATATATTTATTTTGTCCTTATCTCGATGAATAGTGTTTTTGCGTAATTCTGCGGTTTACGATATTTCTGACAGAAGAAATAAATCACTCTATGGTCAGTCCTGATGGATAACCGATAGAGGTATCAGACGTTTGATACTCCGAAGAGAGAAGTTTCTCATATTCAGTCTTTCAAGTCTGCTGCAATCCAATTGTAATTTGGATCAAGGTATAAATGTTATATTATTCTATTTAATTTGTAAGTAGATTAAAGTTTTAGAAATCAATTATGGAGTAGATCTATAAAAGGATTAAATCGGGTTTTGATGCCAAAGATAAACAGAGGTGGACACTCTCGATAGTTTATCTGACATACCTCATTTAATCATTGGCTTAAGTTAGAAGTAAAATTTTTGTTTTACGGTCTTTTCGCAGCTTAAGCTAATTAACGGGTTTGAATCGTTCATGACCCAAAAGTGGTATCAGAGCACCAGGCTCTCCTGCTATTTGATTTTCTAAAAGTTATATAACTTATGCAAATAAGATGCATATATCACACATCGGTTTAATTCTTAGATTTGCAGCTTAAGTCAAAAATCGATTATAAATGAGATTTCCTTGGTTCGGTTTTACCGACTGAGAAAGTTAAATTAGATTTAAGTTTTCCTTATGCTTTCTTTAAGTTTTCGTTTTAAAACACTTTCAACTGCGTTTGAGTATATCTAAGAATGTGATGAAGCAATAAAGTACCCAAAGTAAGAGTTGTTAATCTCCACCCGTAAGAGATAAATGTTAAGTCATGAGAGGTGCATACACTATAATATTGTTTTAAAATTTAATATGGTAATTTATTCAACAACACAAATATTAAAAAGACTATACTAAGGCAAATTAATGTTGACAGACAGTTATTTGCGAATTAATAACTCATGCCCATTTTGTTATAATTGTATGTCTTGATCCATGAAATTATTCCTAGCATAGTTTTAATCTTACAAGCTATGTATTTGATCTAGAAACATATTTTACTTTTATAATTTTTTTACCATTACCAAATTAAATTGTAACTATTAAAAATGGTAATATATAACCATGAAAGTTGGCCACTAGTTTTTCTTGTTTTGTTTTCTCTCCTTTTTTCTCCCATTCTCTCTCTAGTCATGAAGCACCACCTCTCAGTCCGACCACCACCACCATCGCATAGGACGAAGCACGGCGTCGCATCCTTTCTCACGGTCATTATTCTCACATGCACTAGCCTTTTCATTTTTCTTCACTTCAAGACTCCCTCTTTCTCGAAACCCGGCCCGTTAGATTCATCTCTCTCAATTCAATCCCACAAATCTCAACTTCAACCTCGACGAGCAAGGAGTTGGACTAAATCGGAGACGAATAATGCTAGTTGGAGTCGTTGCGCTATAGTGGAGGAGATGGGGCAATCGATATCGGATCTAGGATCAGGATCAAGATTTGAATTAAATTGAAATCGCTTCCGCACAACTATTTGACCTTTGAATTGCACCTTTTTAGTGAAAATCCACTTCACACATTCTAACAATTAGTATCAGAGCACACATGTTCAGACCTAGTTAAGCACCAAATTCTTGTTAATTCTTGATTTTGAAATATGGTCCAATTGAAATTTATAAAAAAAAACCCGGTCTTTGAAGTTAGTTGCAAGAACTTTTCTTATTGGAAAAGATGTATGGTGAACTATCTTACCTTGCTTGAACTTTAGAAAATAGTTCAAGATGATTACCTACCAAAATATGAGTTAGATGACATTACCCTTACCAAAGAATTAAAAGAACTTAAGTACACTAATGGCAATGCTATGAATACCATCTTAAGTTCAATACATGAGACAATTGCCTTATCTCTCACACATTCCTCAAATGCTAAGAAAATATGGAATGCACTAGTTCTTAGGTACGAAGGAAATAAATATATGAAAAAGACTCGAAAGGTTGGATTAGCCACAAAGTTAGAAAATATGAAGTTTGAAGATAACGAGTCCTTTGAAAATCTCTATCATAGACTCGTATCTTTGAGAAATAAATTTGTTGAAGTAAGATCTAACATTTGTGATGAAGATTTTGTAGGTAAACTCTTGAGAATGGTGTCCAAAAAGTCCGATTGAAATGTCATCGTGAGCTCAATTGAAATCCTACAAGCCAAAACACTTACATATCAATCCGAAGAGGTGTGTGTATGCTCAACTTTGTTCACACAAGGAGAATCCCCTCTTAGATTTGTTGATTTGTCTCTAGAGTTGGGGGTTATTTATTTGTAAAGTTGGCCACTAGCCCACTAGTTTTTTTCTTTTCTTTTCTCTCCTCCTTCCATTCTCTCTCTCTAGCCATGAAGCACCACCTCTCAGTTCGACCACCGCCACCGCATAGGAGGAAGCACGGCGTCGCATCATTTCTCACGCTCATCATTCTCACATGCATTAGCCTTTTCATTTTCCTTCACTTCAAGACTCCCTCTTTCCCTAAACCCGACCCGTTAGATTCATCTCTCTCAATTCAATCCCACAAATCTCAACTTCAACCTCGACGAGAAAGGCATTGGACCAAACCAGAGACGAGTAATGCTAGTCGGCGTCGTTGCGCTACAGTGGAGGAGATGGGGCAATCGATATCGGTTCCAGGATCAGGATCCGAGAAGGAGAACTTTCGAATCCGAGAGGTCATAAGGCGCCATTTTGAAATTAATGGTAAATCATATTTAGTTTAAGGTGTTATTCGCCAATGTAACCTGAAAAGTTGTAAATTGATAATAATTTGTATTGTGGCAGGAGCTAAGAGAGTGAGGCAGTTGCCAGCCAAGGAGTTCTGTCGGCACGGGTTTGTACTGGGAAAGTCATCGGAAGCGGGGTTTGGAAATGAGATGTACAAAATTTTGACAGGAGCTGCACTCAGTATCATGCTTAACAGATCACTGATCATCGGTCAGACCAGGCATATTTGCACTCTAACCCCTGTATTTTCTCTCTCTTTATCTTTCCAGTCCCTCAAAGACTCTGTCGGTAGTTCAGTTAAAGGTGGCAATGAGCTTGTGTGGTTAGTTTAGGTTAGGCAATTGAGGCTGACATTACACTAGGGTCTGAATAAATATAGCATTTAACTGTTTACCTTTACTGTAGTTCTTAATTAAAAATACAAAGTTAGAGCTTAACAATTTTATATCAAGAAACAACTAAAATACCAATTACTGCATGCTTCTGAACCTTGGGCCGGCCCGCTACAGTATCGCGTCGACTGATGCAGGGTAGCTAGCTCAGACTCATGAAATACCACACCGTCCCAGTGCAAAACAAGAGGAAACGACCCCCATCAAGAGGCTGCTGGTCTGTGGTTTACAAAACGAACTGGTCAGCCCCCATGCAAAACCAGACTCAGGCTTGACCCATGCTGTCCAGTATGGAGGGGATGCCGGTCGGTATAGACACTTTAGGCCTGGTGCCAGCTGGTAGGGAGTGTTCTGTGCCAGTGCCGGGTGTCTGATTTGGCATTTTCATAACTGTTTCAAGTCCAAATTTGTTTCGGATGCTTTGTAATTTTTTAGTTAATTACTGGTCCTTGGTGAATTAATATTAATCGGTCTATCACAATTAAAATTAATATCTTTATATTTTCTAAACGTTTTCAGTCCGAAACCTGATTGAAGCACATATCTACCTTGCAACATAATATAAAGTTATAAACATAATATAGCATTACACCTAATCGGATCAATTGTTTAAGGTATCAATCATGACAGTATTAAACATATATTGTAACATGCAGTCCAACAAAACAAAAACATTAAAATTTAGACGTTTCTAAATTCCAATACGAAATAATAGATAAAGTGAATGTATAATGTGGATTGTACCTGCTATGGCACACAAACATGTGAAAGAGCATGTGCTGTGAAGGGCTGGTGTGAATCATTGGGTTTGGGATGGATACTCTGGGCCGTGAGGAAATGAACACGTTCCGTTTCTCTCTGATTTGATGTGAGAGGGTTGGAGGAAGCACAGAGAACAGTGCATCTCAATGTCTGCCGGGTGGTTCTAGCATTGGCTTCCAGGCCCACCTTATCATTGAAGCTGAAAAGTTGGTTATAAATAGGGTTATTGGCTGGTGGATTTAGTATATGGGAAGTGAACTCTACTGTCCTGTGCATCTGCCAGTACAGACAATGATTCATCCGAATAATCGGGGTCCTTGCAAGGCACTTCTACTTGTGCTAGCTTTACGCAGCCATCTCATCATGAGTGTCTTCAGGCTGGACTGTCACATGTGATTTAGAATGCCTACCGCAAATCTCAGTTCCAAATGATTTAACACATTTGTGGTGCTGGTAGTACATTATCAACCTTTTGCATCAGTACCATTTTAGCTATACATATGTATAAAATGTAGCTGATTAAAACCAGACTATAAATTAGGACTCGGAAGAAGGGGTCATATAGAATCACTAAATGTACAACATATAGTCATATACTGTGGATTTTATTGTTAAATTTTGTATGACATCTTTTGAAGGCATTATAACTATTCGAGTACATTTACACGAACAATTCATTTATTCTTGTGTTTTCAGGGGATTATACCCGTTTGAAGAGTACATTTCTTACACCAATAATTCATTTACTCTCGAAGAGGTGAAGCGCCTATGGAGGAAGAATCGTTGTGTTAAAAATTATGGAAAATCCCTTAAACTTCGGGTTGACAATTTTGAATCACCAACTGAAACAAATGTATTCTGTAGTGATTGGACTTCCTGGAAGCAACCAATCATCTGGTATCTCTTTGCCCTTTTTTCTTATCATAATTCTGGAAATAGGGCTTCTAATGTTGATGCTAAACTGTGAAAATGGCTGAAGAAACTGCAACCTAAAGGCAGGACCCTTTTCTATAAGGACTTCTGCCATATCTATCTTTTTCCATTTCCGAATTTTTCAGAAATATCTGTTTGTTCCTAAATTTAAAACAACAGGTTTCAGGGCACTACAAATGCAGTTTGTATACAGTTTTTCTTGAAGAATATACATCCTAATATGAGGAAGGCGGCTTTGAATCTTTTTGGAGACACATATGCGATAGGTTCAAGACCTAATGTGTTTGGGGAGCTGATGCGGGTACTTATCGCTCCTTCGGATTCAATTAGAGATGCGGTCAATTGGGTCATTAATGGTGTTTATCCTGATGTTGCACTGCACATGCGCATGCTTTCCAATAGGTATTGAAAAAATATTATAATTCGATATATTTCTAAGGAGAAATAACGACGTCTTTCATCCTCTTACACAATGTAACATGTGGGATATTGCTTA